>BMAO01012395.1:0-48160 GCA_019973975.1 Trichonephila clavata
TTTAAGCTTGAGAAGGTGTCTAAACTTGAGAATGTGTTTAAACTTGGAGAATGTGTTTAAACTTGAGAATGTGTTTAAACTTAAGAATGTATTTAAACTTGAGAAAAGGTTAACATTTGATACTGAGAACGTATTTAAACTTGAGAATGTGTTTAAACTTGAGAAGTGTCTAAACTTGAGAATTGTTAAACTTGAGAATGTGTTTAAACTTGAGAATGTGGTTTAAACTTGAGAATGTGTTTAAACTTGAGAAAAGTAAATTTGAAACTGAAGAATGTGTTTAAACTTGAGAATGTGTTAAACTTGAAATTTAAACTTGAGAATGTGTTTTAAACTTGAGAATGTGTTTAAACTTAAGAATGTATTTAAACTTGAGAAAGTGCTAACATTTGAGCACTGAGAATGTGTTTAAAATTGAGAATGTGTTTAAACTTGAGAATGTGTTTAAACTTGAGAATGTGTTTAAACTTGAGAATGTGTTTAAACTTGAGAATGTGTTTAAACTTAAGAATGTATTTAAACTTGAGAAAGTGTTAACATTTGATCACTGAGAACGTGTTTAAACTTGAGAATGTGTTTAAGCTTGAGAATGTGTTTAAACTTGAGAATGTGTTTAAACTTGAGAATGTGTTAAACTTGAAAATGTTTAAACTTGAGAATGTGTTTAAACTTAAGAATGTATTTAAACTTGAGAAAAGGTTAACATTTGATCACTGAGAACGTATTTAAACTTGAGAATGTGTTTAAGCTTGAGAATGTGTCTAAACTTGAGAATGTGTTTAAACTTGAGAATGTGCTTGAACTTGAAAATGTGCTTACACTTAAGAATGTGTTTAAACTTGAGAATGTGTTTAAACTTGAGAATGTGTTTAAACTTGAGAATGTGTTTAAACTTAAGAATGTATTTAAACTTGAGAAAAGGTTAACATTTGATCACTGAGAACGTATTTAAACTTGAGAATGTGTTTAAACTTGAGAATGTGTTTAAACTTTAGAATGTGTTTAAACTTGAGAATGTATTTAAACTTAAGAATGTGTTAACACTTGAGCATTGCGAATGCATTTAAATTCGAGAACGTCTTAACATTTGAGCGCTGAGAACGTCTTAACACTTGACGTTATAACAGCAAGTCATACACAAATGAATTTTATTTTGCTTATATTATTGTCAGTTAACCCAGAGGCGGGCACGCGGGGCACAGAGTCATCCTAGATCCACGAAATCGTTAATTCTTGGAAACTGCTTATTTGTTATCAATGACCTTGACGGTATCCTTCTATATGACAATCTTCATGGGAACTAAAATGTATTTGTCCCATATCTCCCTCTTTTTGGGTAGCGGCAAATGTTTTTTTTACAATCTTAAGGTACTTGTTTTGACTGAGTTCCCTGCGTGATCACTTTTATCCAAAATATTTTTTATGAACATGAATCGTTTTTCCTCTGTGAACAACTTAGGGGTTTCTATTGCTGTCTTGCACGACTTATAATGGTTTATAAATGTAAATTAGCAGAATATAAAAATAGAAAAAGGGAGTTTTGTGATCTCTATTGAAGGAAGTTGAAACTGATCAAGCAAGAGAAGAGTCTGCTGAAATAATGGATAAAAATCAGGATAGTCAAAGTAAATTTCAGAAAACGATGAACATAAAATGTTTGAATTGAAAGGAAAATTTTCAAATGCTACCTAAAGAGCTCAATCAAGAAAAACATGAAGCCATAAGTGTAACACACTTCCCCTGTCAAAAAGACACAAGCAAGAAAAAGTACAGTATGCAATTTGTCAATCATCAAAGGACAATAAAACTACAATAACTTGAACAAAATAAGATAGTTTTGCCTGCAAATAAAATTCCTGTAATGTTTGCGAAAAGTGTCTTGATTTGTGTCCTTTATTTAAATCACGCACTTTTGAAACTTTGGTTCAGTTTAATTGATATCTTTTTCTTAATTTATCAAAGAAAAATTGAAAAGTCCTTAAAAGCAGGTATAAGTATACTTTCTCTTTGTTAAATTATTCACTGTGATTACGATTTTTATCGTGTGCAATAAAAGTCACCTCGCGTGACCATTAACGTTAGTATTGAGTGCGCTCCTGCTCCTGAGTTAAAAGAACAATGTGACAAATTGGTGAATACAGTCTACTGATATGCATATTTTCAAACTCTTATCTCACTCATGATAACAAGTATTTATACACCTGTGTAATTTATTTTCCATTGGCTCCATTATTTCGTGCAGCAATCAATATAATGGAGCACTTATTCTGAAAGTGACCTTTGCAATCTTAAGCAAACGAAAAGATATATTTAGAGTCCAAGATTCCTTAGATACTCGTAGTAATGCTCAACTTAAACGTAAATTGGTGGAAATTCTCTTCAATGAATAAAATTTAGCAATTATAAAAAAGAAAACAAGGATTTTTTTTTTTTGGTTTTTTAAATGCTTGACAAATTGTATAGTAGAGTATAATTTCTCACAGCAAATTTTAAAGTGTTAGATAATTATATCTCTCTTATATTTTATAGGCCGTTCTAAATAGATTCAAACAAGTCAATCCAAAGATTCTAATAACTGTTGATCGGTTTGTATATCAAGGAGAAGAAATAAAGATGTTACAAAAAATAAAGACCATTACAGAAGGTAGGAAAAAGAGAATAAGTTTATGAATAATAATAATATGTATATTATACCGGAACCAGATTGAATTATATTTAGCCTTTTTGTGAAACCCGATATCGTAAAACCTTCAACAATTTACTGAAATTTCATGTTTTTATACAAAATATTGTGTTTATAAAATAATATTTCTCCAAGACTTAAGGCGGATTGAAGTAAAATTTACAAAATGGTTGGATTTTTTAAGATCATTTGATTCATTGCTATATTCTGATTAAACATTTTACCTTTAATGAAAAAAAATAATAATCGAAGAAATATTACTACATTTTTTAAAAAAAATTGATTAGATAATTTAAAAAATATATTTATCTAACAGAATTTGAATAGCATCAACAGTTTTTAAGTAAAAGTTTCATAATTCAAGATATAAGTAATGTATGATTTCAATGGTCGAAATAAAAACTAAATTGTAAAATTCATTTTTGTGAGGAAAAATTCATATCTGGGACTATATTCCAAATGGTAGAATTATTACACAAGGAATAAAATTATTGCACATAAATCCTCGAATGTAATGGATATCTGATTGGATAATGAATTTTACTATCGGCAGTAGCTTTTAACGGCAGCAATTAATGTTGCCGTTAAACTCAACTGTTTGTAAGGCAGAAATTATGTTTACTTATTAAATTTCAAATAAATAAATGAATAAAGTAAAAAGTTTTTGTTGAATTTGAAAATATAAAATATTTTCATGACTTTATAAACGATTACGTGTACATGTTTTTGTAATAATACACTTAATTTTTTTGCTACATAATGTTTCTTTTTTAAATTTTAGCTTTACCCTCATTAGAAAAGGTTGTAGTTATTTCTTCGAAAGGAAATATCGGAATTAAAGACATTGGGGAAATTAGAAATTGGTAATTTATTTTTTGGTATATTTTTGTCATAATTAAATAAACTTTGACATTCATCAATGACATATAGAAAAATGAATTTTTTGGACATTTTATCAATGCGTAATCAGTAGTTTCCTTAAAAATTTATTTTGATTTTGAATTATATATATTTTGAAGTCATCAAATGTTTTTGCAGTATTTTGTCGTTAGCTTAAAATATCTGTGATAAAAAGAAACTCTTTAGGGAGAACGCGAGGAAACCTTTTACCTTTAAAAAAAGAAAATAATTTAATAATATGAATTTTTCCCCAAAAAGAAAAAAGTAACGATCTGATATTGCACAACAGATTTGGTACTAGAAATTTAACGCATTAAATATATTTCCTGTGGTGTATCATTGGTGCAGAAAAGATATTCAGTTCATTTTTAATGGTTGATAGCTGGATTGTTTTAAAAATACTGTTTAATTCGATAGCTCTAACACGTAAGTGGACTCAAGAGTCTCTAACACATATTGTTCATGACACACAATCACGACACCGTTTTCTTGTGGACTTGCGTTTATTAATTACTCATAACTTCTGTACATTTACATTGGAGTTGCAGGGCATGCGCAGTTCAGGCAGCGCAATTGGGATTGTGCAGACACAGTTTATACATACATTACTACAGACACAACAACAAATACTTATGCTATGAAATCATATTTCGCTTCATTCAAGCTGAAATTTTATATGTATACTTCACAGCTTATTTCATGATATTGTATGATTATGTATTGATTTTTTTAAAATTATTAATATCTAAATCCTATAGTATAAAGCTTTCAATTTTAATCAAATTCATATTACCCTTGTCACTTGATTTAAAAACACTTTTAATTTCCAAAACTGAAGTATATTTATAATTAACACCCCATAACTCCTCTCCTTTGGTAGTCATTTTCATAAAATCCATAGCAGATCTCTGCTGAATAACAGAAACATAAATGTAGGAATGGAGTGCAAGTTTTCTTTTACTTCTTTTGATTTTTATTGTAAGAGATGGCACCACTAATCGAAACCACGTGATTTTTAGCTGCGCGATACGATGAGGTCATGTATTTATAAAGGGGGCAGAAAAGAAAAACTGAGAGTTGCACCAAAGCTTGAACGAAGGCAGGTCAGAGGAAATCGGTCTCTCCGTTGTTTTGAGAAAGAGTACGTGTTTTCGGAATTAGTATGGTGCTATCTCGAATTATTTAAAACCCCTTGTAAATAGTAAATGTTTTAGTTGTGTTATTAATAAATTAGGTTATTTTAACTCTGCGTGCTTATTTTAACATTAAAATCGAACCTTCCCCTAGACGCTGTCCCACATAAATGGCAAATTTAAACTCTGTAGGTGTAATATTTCAAAAGTGATATTCTTTTATCTGTAAACCCCTTTTTTCATGGGAATACATTCCCACAAAAAACCCATTCTTAGCGAAACTCTACTCAACAAAAGAAACATACCTGCAAAATTTCAACTCCATAAGTCTAATAGTTCTGGAGATTTGGGATGCCGTTATAAAGATGAAATGCTCTGCTAAATTTTTAGTAGCTTGATTGTGACATACTGAATAATTATTTTACTTTTTGAATGTAACAGGTATGTTTAAAGGTAATCCTTTTGTTTATGTACCTCAGAATTTTCTATTACGTTAAGCATAATATGTGTCAGTTAAAAGAAAATATTTAACTATTTAAATGAATTTTTTGCATGAAAAATATAGCTGATACTTTTCAGTTTGTAATAGTGTCGTTTATATCTTACAATTTAGCTGTTTGTTAGAAGAGTTCCTAAAACTTGGTTTGAATGAAGATGGCTCTGTTCCTCCAATTCACTTTGAACAAGTGTCTTTTTCTCATCCAGTTTTTATAAATTACACTTCAGGAACTACGGGTTTGCCTAAAGTCGTAGTTCACGGATGTGGGGTGAGTATTTTAAAAAAAAAAATTAATACCCAATAAAATACGATATAAAAATGGAAAAGTAAACAAAAAATGTTAAAATAAACTTATGTAATGAAGTATATTAATTTAAACAGCGTTAACCGTGTTTTTCCGTGTATAGGCAGAGGAATTTTGTAACTTCTTTTAAGGAGATATGGTACCATTTTCAAAATTTTTTTATTTTTAATATTTGATATTTGGTTTAATTGTATTTCTTAAAGGTTAATATTTAATAATAAATCCATATAAAAATTTTAATTTGTTGCAAAATGTTTGTAAAATTTAAATTTTTTTAGCTTTTTAAGCATTTTTTAAATCCTTAAGGCTTTTTTAAATATGTCTCTTTTTATTCAAAAAACTTTTTCCAAGTACTTTATACTATACTACATAAAACTGTGCATGGGTTTTTTTCTGCTTCTGCTCTTTAATTTTTTATTAATTTTTTTGTAAATAAACTCCCAAAAATTCTAAAAAAAAAAAAAAACACTAATTTTGATTTTGAAATTTTTTAGAAAAAGTATAAGCATGTTAGAGCTAATTCCATAAACAGTTTTACAAAACATACATTTCAGAATTTCAAAACCCATACTTCAATTATCAAAAAAGCCTTAGGGTTTTGAATAACAGTATATGTACAAAAATTCAACATGGAGAAATATGAGTTTGAAGTTTTCATTCCATGAATAGCATGATATAATATTCATCGAATAGTCTGAAACTTTTATGAACTGTTAATTAGCTTATTTAAAACTACTTACCATAAAGAATTGCACAAATGTGTTGAACAGTTAAACAGTATACTGCCATAATGAATACATAGAAAAAACGAATAAAAGATCAATATTTCATAAAACTTTATCTTAATAATTGTAATAAAAAATAAATACACACACTTAGAGCTAATTCCATGCTCAGAGCTAATGCACAACATGTACAAAAGATGTTTATGCCTTTATTTTTTTATTTCCATGATTTTAAAAGCTTCGCATGTTAAATATTGTACACGAATAAAAGCAAAATCAAATAACAATTTATAGGTAAAATACATCAAAATCTAAGAACTGTATATGTGTATTTGTTTAAATAAATATCTTAAAATATTTATTAATAAAAGTGTTGAATCTCGCACACATGGGATATATACATATCACCAAAAACAAATATATAAAAATGGGAGAGTTTTTCTATTCTTGCGAATTAGATTTTTAATTATCCGAGTTATCAAAATGAGATCTAGTATTTGTGCTTTGAGAGAATCCGTTTTGAAGTTTAATTTCATTCTTTATAATATCATAAAAAGCACGCACACCTTTTAAATCTTGACCAAATCCATTTGATCTTCAGTAAATAATTCACAAACTAGAATTTTTGCATGAATTGCACAATTCTTTCTTAAAATGATTTATTATTGCATATATAATGTCAATCTCATTGATGCGCATTAGAAAAATACTTAATTCATTTTTATCAGGCTCTTTTCTAGCAGATAATCTGAAATGTATTCGTGGTTAGCATCAAACATTGCTCCATTACTTAATGAAAAATGCAGGTAAAGCTTTGAAATTTTGCAGGCGTATTTATAAAGGTTCGGGGTATCAAATAAGCCAATAAAAAATTTTTCGACAGTTTAATGATTTTTAGGGTACCATATCGCCTTAAGGTGAAAATAAGGGGATCAATTTGTATACGGATCCGCTAATTTCGGAGTGAGTGAGTGAATATTAACGTCGCACTCATTGCTTAGCTGTTCGAGGGCTTTTGGTCGCTAATTTCGAAAAAGGGTTGTTTAGGAAAAATGGGGTTTTTTTTAACATTTTAGCCCATGCTGAAGTTATTTTAATCCTTTGACTTTTTGAATGCTTTGAATAGAACTTCTACTATAAAAGAAGAAAAAAAAGTCACATATAAATTGTTGAAAGTCAATGTTCAAGACTGTGTTTTCGAATTTTTCGCAAAAGACACATTCACTCATTTTCACTCACATTCCCTCAAAATTCACGTTCTGAATACATATGATTATCGAACAGCGAATTTGTCCTCCAAGGAATGAAACATCTGTCGACGATCTATTGCGGCATACGAATTTCTATTCCCTTTTATGTTCCAAACAAAAAATGGCGCAGAAAGTATGACTATCTCAGATATTTTACAAGATAGTAAATGAATGAAAAGTGTGTTGGCGTCCGATAGCATTACCAGAAATAAAACAACTGCCGAGCGTCTTACATTAGATTAAAATATATTCACCCGTTTTACACTCTTGGCAACATTTTCGCCCTCATGACGACAAATTTGAAAAAATACAGAATTTTATTTTTTTTAAATTTTAATTTGGTTTATACTAGCTCCGAATTTTAAATAAATATTTGAAGAAAAACTCCCTTCCGCTTATACAAGGATCGGGTTATATTCGGAAATATACGGTTTTTTGAAACTTAAAATTTAATGGTAGAAAAATTACAATTTTATGAGAGATTAGCTGATTTTTATAAATATATGCAAAATATTCTTCATCACATAATATTTAATTTTTCATTTTTTATTTAGGGTCTTTTATCTATGTATCGAGATTTCTCACTGCATTTAAATACATCTAGAGGTTCTGTTTGGCTTTCAGTTTCACCGGTAAGCTATTTTTAGATTTAAGTTTTTGATCATTTTTTTTAAATAAATTTTTGTTATTGAGACTTTTTACTTATTAGATGTTTTGTTTATAAAACAAGTAAATAAGACTTATTTTATTTCAAAATTATTATTTTTTTCATGAAATATTTGTATTATATACAAAAAAGTTACATTTTTTTTTGAAGAATATACTTCGTGTAAGGAACAAAAACATTCACATCAATGTGGCATAATTTACTTCAAACTATTAATTCTAATGGGCTGCGTATGGATATTTTACCGCTGCATACCTAGTATATTTCCCGGAAGCTGGTATCTCTTTTTAGTGCGGCACCATATAGGCGGATACCAATCGCCGCAAGTAATTTTGATGCCCCCCCCCCGAGGGAGGCACCTGAGCTCTGACGATGCGAACCTGTACTAGGATTAAATTTTTTGCCGAGAGCACTCAAGTTTACTTCAAACTAAACAAATAAAATATTATTAAAACTGGTCTATTTTCTGTATATTTGTGAAAGAAATTCAACGAATTATAAATTTTATAGATTTTTATAGATGTTTTTTGAATCAGAGTTGCAAATTCCTTTTCCGAAAATTTGAAGCTTAATTTTTAATCATTTTATATATACAGGACATATGAGTAAATATAAAGTTTTTACATCAGAGTAAACATTAAAATTTAACTGTTTATTTTAGTTTGTGTAGAAGTAAAATAAATGAAAATCAAAAGAAAAGTGTATAATAATGTGTAGATTTGTTTGTATCAATGTTTCAATTTTATTTGGATTAATATGTAGTTTTATTAGACATTTGTTTTCATTTGTTCAGATATACTTTATTATTGCACAAAATTATACTTGCTGAATAATATAAACTAGTTGAGAAACACAGCAATGTTATTTTACAACACAATAAACTGAAAAAAGTAATAAATATAAGAATACAGTACGCGAATGTCTCATCATTGGCACTAATTGATTTGAGACTTTTTATTCCCTAAACATTTCCGTTTACATAATTGCTTTCGGCATATGTTCTATTTTGACATTATTTATGCAAAAATGCAGATAAGTTTATAAGTAAATACAGGAATCATCAATTTTAAAATGAGAAAATGTTTTTCCAGTCTTGAAAGGATTAAAATGTTAATTTGCTGGAAAATTACAAAAATATATTTATGAAATTCGTTAGTGGTATACTTTGATATTAACTATGGCATTATTACTGCTAAGTGGAAAAAACATTGGGAATTTTATTCATTCCAGTTCATATGTTTTTAAATTAAAAATTCATTTGATTCTGTCTAAATTACTCTGTTTTATACATTAAGAAAAAACAGGGTATTTTTTAAACTGACCCGATTCAGAACCACCTGTATCTTGATGTAATAGCCGAAATGACTTTAATTTGCGTGGAAACTATTGATGAGAGACATAAAGAATAAAATTCCATGAAAACAGTTTTAGTTCCAAGCATCGCCAGTAGCGGTATTCATGGCACTGTTGTAGTTTACTAAACCAAGAATCTACAAAAAACGGGTATGAAAGCAAAATCCAAATTTATGCTTTCCTCTGCGACAACCGTGCCAGTAATTTGGGCTGTGAAACTTGTAGACAGCTCCGAAGAAGAATATTCTCTGCTGCAATGAGTCAGCTGAAATGAATATGCGTTTGACATTACCAGAACACGCATTATTGGTAAAATTGTATTATTTTAATCATCCAAAAATCTCCTTGAACTTAGATCCCGAATGAGGATTTGTAAGGAAGCTTCATCTCTTAATGCTTTTGAAGTGGCTCGCATCCGGTAACTTTGGTTCCGTAAGCACTAACATACCACTTGACCAAAATGATCATTTCATTCCGGAGGCTGTTAATGGCTTATATAGATAACACCACCATACACTCCCCCACCAGTAAGTCGGTGGATAGGTGAACGAACGATATAGTTCTTATGACGAGCGTGTGAGTTGTTGCTGTTGTTTTGATGAGTTGCGTCAAGTGAGTCTGACGAGTTTGTTTGGCTGCTCTTTTTGCGGGTAAATGGCGCTACAATAGTTCAGAAGGTTACAATGTTTCTTATTTCAGCCAGGGTCATCAATAAAGTGGTGCCCTTCCGGAGGTCAGAACCCACGACCTTCGGTTACGTAAGCACATAGCATAACACTACACCAAAATGATCACTTCAGTACGGAGACTGTTTCTGGCTTATATAGATACCACCGCTACACTTTAAGAGGAATAATTAAGAAGTTCGGAGAAAGAATGATTGACAACTAGCCTATGTGTAAAGGACGTAAAACTGTGTCAGAATGGGTGATCACACAGATGTTGCAAATATAATCGTCGACAGATCACAGAAAACCATTGTTAGTACGCATATCCAAGACAGTGTAGAATATTCCTCTAACATATTGCGTACAGATGTAAGGAGTATTGTGCAGAGAATGCACGCTGTAATCTGTGAGAACGGAGGTCATATTGAATGTGGTCGAATTTTTCGCGGGGAAGTGAATTTAGTGAATAAAACTTAACATCTCACTGTTATTTGGTATGTGATTTTTTTTCTTTTTAATAATTTTTTAAACAATATTTTGCCCTATACAGCGTTATAAATACCGCTATCAGTGGCTTTTTGAACTAAATTTCTTTTTTTATGGAATCTTACTTCTCATGTGATCATTAATTACCACACGAAATTCGGTACCATGCGGTATTTAGATCGAGCTACCGGTGGTTCTGAATAGTGTCAGTTTAAAAAAAATACCCTGAATATGAAGTTAAGCATTTTTATCGATAAATATTTTAAGAATTAATAGATGTAAAATAAATGCTATTAAATTTTAAAGATTCATTTACATTACTGAAAAAATGCCTTTATAAATATGAATTAAGAAACATTTGACTATTCTCATAGGTCGGATGGGTGACATGGAACATGACCACTACCTTGCTTTCTCAAGGATTCACGCTACTTCTTTTCGAAGGAAATCCATATTTTATCACCAGAACTTATTTTTGGAGTTTAATTGATCAATTCAAGGTTTCAAATCTATTCCTTCCAACTAGCGTAATGGATGAATTTCAGAAACGAGAACTTGTACCAAGTAAAGAAAAAGTAGTTGACACTTTTTAAAACGCTCAAGATTATGTTTAGTAATTGCTTAAGTAATAAATTAAGATCTAATTTTTGACCTCGTTTCATAGGTTTTATTTCATAATAAAGATACAAACATCGGTGACACGGATCGAATGGCACCAGCCACTTTGTTTCCTTTTGTTTACATACTGCCTGGTGAACATGATTCATACAAAATAATCATAATAGCGTCATCTAGTGATACACATGAGCCCTAACAATAATTTTAACTGAAAACTAGAATTTTCTCAAGAAAATAATTCAATTATCTAAAACATATTCATACTTGATTTAAAGACACTTCGATGAAATTAATTTTTTGTTAGAGATTTTCGAAAATATCTGGCGAAATGTAAAATATATCGTAAAATAGAAGATCTTAAGCTGTCTTCACTAATAATAAGACATAAAACTTAAGATCGAAAAGATCTTTCTTTAAGAGTCAATAGAGATACTTTCTCTGGCGGTAAAAATTAACTATAAGACATTTTCTTGATTGTGGTGAATGTGCTAGAAAGTTCATCAGATCGGTATTAGGTCGAATTATGTTTGTTAAACTTCCTTTTTTTTGGCAGAAGCTTATTTGCGGTCAAAAACACGTAGAATTTCCACTGATTTTAAAACAAGATTTCTGGCGAATAATTTTTAATTTGATTTAATTAATCAATGATTTTAAGTATATTTGACTAAGAAAAAGATATCAATACTTACTTGATTATTGTGGGTTGCTGGATATTTTTTCTACCATTTTAATTTTGTAAGCCTTTGTAGAAAAAAAGAACTTTTATTATATATTAAATACATATTGTTAAGGATCAATCGGCTACGGTTTATACTGGAGTTAGGGTAAACAAAATTTACAAAACAATCATTCAATGATGTGATGATAACTCCTAGAAGTATGGCGTATTTTCAATTCATTTAAAAATTTCAAAAATTTGAATTTTTAAAATTATATTTTTAATTTGCGACAGACTATAATTTAATTTCTGAAAGTGTCTTTTTATGAAACATTTTATTTATTACAAAGATGAAGAAAATTAACTATGCAATGATTTTAATTTGCTTATTTGTCCTTTTTAGAATATTTTGAAACAATATTACGTTAATTAAAAAAATTTAAAGCATTGCTTCAAAAACTATTAGTTATTAAAAAGCTTTAAATTGTTAGTTATTACAGTGTTGATAATAAACAATTTACTTAATGTTTTGTTTATCATTATTTACTTATATTTTTAGTTTTTAATAAGGAATGACAATCTTTAATATTTAAATAATAATTTATTTATTATTTTCTTATCTTCTTAATTTTTCATAAGCAATGTTAGTTTTTGATATGAAATTTAAGTCAAATTGTGTTCATCCTGAACTTATAATACATGTAATGGAAGAATATTTATATTGATAAAATCTATTACTACTAAAATAGAATCAGTTTCTAGAAATTAATTCTAATGTATTAAACACCAATATATAAGAAATATTGTAAGTTATTGAGTAAAAATGAGTAAAACTATGAAGAAATTTTTTCGTTCAGCACTTGGATTACTATTTTATACAAAAATATTAAATGAGTACACTAATTAATCTAAGAATTACTCTTCTTTGTTGAGTATTGCATAAAAAATTTCCTTGAAATTTGTTTATAGCTGAAAAGCATCATTTAAATTCATTGAAAGTGATTCTGTTGGGTGGAAGTGTCGTTAAACCACAAATCTACGATTTCATTTACCAGAAAGTGAAGAAAGATGTTTGGTTTTGTGCCTCGTACGGTAAGATTTTGAGTAATTTTTCATGATATTATTCTGTTTTTCGAATTTAACTTTTTTCAGAGAGTATACGTTCATTTTTTTAAATATGCTATTTATGTAAGTATACGTGAACTAGAATGAACTGCATTTTTTTAGTTTTCGGATATATACTTCCTCTCTAATCGCATGAGAAAAAAAGACGGCAGCTTAGACTAAATCAGTGTTTCTCAAAATTTGGGGCGCACCCCCTATGGGAGTGTGATAACCCTATGTGAGGGGGGGGGCGAGCATATTAAAAAGTCGAAAACAAAAGATTATTTTAAAAAAATATTAATTTACCAAAAAACAAATAAAATATATTCTGACATAATAAAAAATAAAGTACACATTTACACTGATATAATACACTTAGAAATATATCATTACAGCTCAATGTGTATTTTATAATTAGTTTATTAATATTAAGAACAAGTTTAATAATTACCAGCCTCCATGGGCTTGTCATATATAAAATTATATGCAATAATTAACACTTATCTTGATTATTTGTACGCTTTATAAATAATCCCTCAAATGGCAATTAAAAATTACTCGCTTCGCTCCCCAATGCCACCATTTAACACATAGGCTAGCGTATGTGGTGTATTGGAGGGGGAGGTAGAAAAAGAATAAATAAGAAAATCCTCTGAAATAAGTAAATCCTTTGCAAACACTGTCAAGGTCATTTTATTGCATTCCAAAGTCTTCGGAATAACTTTATAAATAGCAGTTCACAGAAAAGTTTGTGCTTCAGAAAGACGTATATATACGTCCAGTTACTCAGTCGCACTGGCTCAGCGAGACGTTTTTATATACGCCGGTGGCACTTAAGAGGTTAAAGTCGTATTGTAGGTTAAGCGTCAAAGTATAGTATAGTTGAATACAAAACATTTTTATAGTATGGAGGTGGGGAGAGTGCGATGAAAATTATGATTGGATATTGGTTTGCAAATATTGAAAGTTTGAGAAGCACTGTACTAAATGAAAGATCAATTTAGCTGAGACCTGTTACAACACATATTGCAATTTTTCTGTATTATATGTTCAAGAATATACAGACTATCAAAAAACTAGCACCAAAACTCGTCACATCCAGATTCCTCGTAGGGAGTACATAAAATATTGCTAAAAAACTGTACCCGTACAATCCATAGTACGGGTGACCAACTCAAATGACCATACGGGCTACTTAGGAAAAACATTATAATCCCGTGGGCCACATATATCTTATATTAGATTTGGACCCATTATAAGCATTTATTGGAGTGAAAGTTTAAAACAGAGAAGGAACTATTATTATTGTTATAATTATTTGTCATGTACACCAGCGCTTTTCAAACTTTCAATATTTGAAACCCAATATTCAACCATAATTTTCATCGCGCTCCATACAATAACAATGTATTGAGTTCAATTATACTATATTTTGATGCTAGAGCTGTAGAATACGACTTAAGGCTCTTAATTGATACCGGCCAAAGCATTATTTTCCACGGACGCATATATACGTCTTTTCAAAGTACGATCCTTTTTGTGCACTTCTATCCATAAAATTATTCCGAAGGCTATGGAATGCAATAAAAGGACCTTGACAGTGTGTCCGATGGCATTGGAAGTGAATTGCGTAACGTTTAATCGGCAGGGAATTAATTATGAATCGAACAAATTATCAAGTGTTAATTTCTGTATATAATTTTATATATGGCAAGACGATAGGGTCATTGGTAATTATTAAACACGTTCTTAACTTAGTTTTGTTAAATTAGTTATCAAATATATTGTGTATTGATAAATTTATAAGTATATTATATCAGTGTAGATGTGTATTTTATTCTTTATTATGTCAGAATGTATTTTTATTACTTTCAGTAAATAAGTAATTTTTTAAAAATAATCTTTTGTTTTAGACTTTTCTATATGATCGCGCCTCCTCGTAGAGTTATCACGCCCCCCCCCCCAAGGGAGGCACGCCCCACAGTTTGAGAAACGCTGATGTACACAGACACAGATAATATAAAAATTATAATGCAATGATGAAATAATGTTTAATTTATTTAAATAAAAAAATGAGATATTTGTTTCTCAATTCTTTCTCTTAATTTCTGCAAGTCGATCTCAATGCGTGTATTTGCACATCGTAATTGATATTACAGGTTTTCGTCCGATAAGTTTGAGTGCTATTTATATTTCACAAATATAGTCTTCGGAAAGACTACGATTCCCAGGTGTAAGTTGAAGGAAAAAAAAGTTGCTGTAATTAAGCTTGATGCTGCGGGGTATTGATGCAATGCATACTGCTCACTTTTAAGTATCTAGAAAGCAGAAGCAACTTGGTAAAATAGGAACAATCATGGGATTTATATTTATTACAAAACATTACACTAAAAATAAAAGTATTGCTCAAAATAATCGTGTTTAGTTAAGTTATAAAGAATCTCGCGGGTCGCATGTGGCCCACGGGTGATGGGTTGGCCACCCTTTATCTATAGTTTACAAGAAAAATAGGGTAGAAGATAATGAATGAATGATGAAGCATGATGATTCACGTTGTGGCTCCGGTGAATTTCTGTGCTTATGTGCATTATTGGCTGGATATGGCATACCCCAGCCTTTGGATCTGTCTTGGGGGTCCGGTTTTATGGCTGGAATGAACGCCAGATGTAAAACCGTTGAATTTTTTGCATATAGGGGAATTCTCAAAGAATCAGAGATCAAGACGTAATTACTAAACAAACGGACTCAGTTGCTCCTCAGCATGCTGTTTGTACTTCGGTGGACATCGCATAGCTATGACGTGTTCACTCATCCATTCCACGGTATGCTCAAGCTTGCTAGATATGCACGGCGGACACTTTGAACATATGCCTTGATAAATATGTGCAAATATTGCTGTGGATGTGTGTAACACGGCTGTGACGTCATGGTTTGTTTTTCGCATTTTTCTCGTAAACTATGAGTTGAAAAGATTCAGTTATCTGGGCATATTCTATGTACTCCCAACGAGGAATCTGGCTGTGTAGAGTTTGGGGGCTATTTTTGACACACTCCGTATATTTATATTAGTATTATATGCTAAATGATCAATCAGCCTTCTTTTCATTCATCACATTTTTTCCAAAAAAAAGGAGAAAAATGAAATGTATACCTGGCATGCTATTTCATATCAGTAATTTTTCAATGAAGGATAGTAATTTTGTAAAAATTTACTATGAAATTAATTGTTTTATAATTTACAACATAATAAAGATACATAATTTGAAAATGGATAACATAAACTATCATGAAATTGTCACAGGTTCTACGGAGTTGATGGGGTCCTGCTTGATATTAGAAACCACATTACCTGTTCACCAAGGAGAATCAAATGCTGTTAGTTTAGGTGATAAACTTGAAATTTTAGATGAAACAGGTAATCCATTCTTCTCTTTAGGTATAGTTCGAAAATTGTAACTACTGTTGGAAAACTAGCCGTTATATTAAAGTTTCAACAACTGCGGCTTAGTATTAGTTATGAAAAGGACAAACTTTTAAATTTTGCCAGCCTTTAAATTTTTAATTATTAATTTAAAGATTGTTAAAACTTGTCACGTATTCATGTAGTATATAACAGCTCGGGTTAAATTTGTCTCAAGTGTTGAAACTGTAAACAAATTTCGACTAGATATAATTCCTTGAGGTTACAACTAAATAATTCGATTATTTTATACATTATTTATAAAGGAATAAGGTTTCAAAACAGTGTAAAATGTTTAAAACATAATCATAATTTTAAAAATTATAAGCATATGAAAATGAGAAACATTTCTGTAAGAAATATTAAGTAAATTTTACGTTGCGCATATTTTCTAAAATATTAGCTTTTGATACATAAAACTTTATAGAATTATAAAAATGTATTATACTCTTTAAACCCTACATAATTTTAATATTATGTATCTTTTTATTTCAATTTTTTTTTTAAATATTGAAAATGATATCATTCTATGAAAAATCCGTATAACGAAAGCTGTTTAGCTCTCTTTTTAAACCAATTAAGACAAACATTCGTTATTAAAACGTTTATGATAGAGAAAAAAAGGAAAATCTTTATATAAATTACTGACAAGAAATCATTAGGAAACTAGAAGTTCAATCATATATTATCCCCTAAAAATACTTTTAATTTGTTCCAGAAAAAATTACAAAATATAGAAAACAAAAAAGATTGAAATTTAAATGTTGATAATCTTTAGCAAACTCAAAAGTTTTCTTTAAAGTAAACGAAATGTAAATAATTTCCTGTAAAAAATAATTAGTCAAAAATGAAAACTCGATAAGGAAAATTTAATTGCAAAAGTAAAAATCAACACACACATACACGTTCGCGCACTCATAGATGTTTGCTTGCACACACAAAGCTAATACAATTTTTTTATTTAATTATTTTGTTCACTTCGTAGTAAAAATGAAATTATGTAGTAAAACTGAAGTGAAATATCTGTCAAGTACTTCTATATTAAAATCCTTGATAATTAATTTTAAAAACATGTTGCCATATAAATAAAAATATATATTTTTATCTATGCATATAATGTAAAAATCTTACATTGTGTAGGAACTCCTGTTATTGGAAAATTCGGAGAACTTGTGATTGCGAAGCCTGTGCCGAATCTCTTTGTTGGCCTTTGGGGTGATCAAAATAACTCATTGTGCATTAAAAGCTATTTTTCGAAATATCCAGGTGCTTTTTCTTCTGTGTAAATTAATTTTTCTTTGTTTTTATGAAATTTAAATATGTTTTTTGTTTAATATTTTTTGTCTTATATTAATTTATAGGAAAATTTTCTATGAATGATTTTGCAATAATTAATCCGAAGACTCGAGGTGTTATAATATACTGCAGAAGGTAAAACAGCCTTTTTATACCGTTAATACGAATAAAAACTTGAAGAATTAAGTTTTAATTTAATAAAGTTTTGCAATTAAGTTTTAATTTAATATAGTTTTGGAATTAAGTTTTAATTTAATAAAGTTTTACAATTAAAATATATTGCCTTGTATATTCTTGTTAAAATTTATTGTTATATATTAGATTCAGTAGTGGATTAGAGTCATAAATTATTCTAAACACTACATTTTTTAAGAGTAAAACCTACATTTTAATAACTTGTTTGTATTTATTTCTGGACTAGTTTCTTTTTATTTGTAAATATACTGTAAAACACACTTTCAAATATTATCTGTTATTAAAAAAAAATTTCCAATTAATGAAATAAAATACCAATGAATAGAAAATGCCATTTTTAAGTCAGTATTTTCTTTATGTAATATTTTTTTAATTTTTTAATTAAGTTTACTGATAGCGTTGGGAACCTTAATTTTGCAATAGAGAGTATAATATATATATATATATATATAGCTACAAAGCATGACTAGAAGACTTCTCTATAAAGCCTGAACTAGATTTTTGAAAATTCCATTTTTCATAGTAATGACCAATTGAAATAGTAACCGGCGTTTTTTATAAAATTTTCTGGGGCTCAGATATATTAAAATATATTATAAATAATCTAAATAATAAATTTCAAAAATACTAGTTCAAGATCTGTACATAAATCTAAAATTATAAATAGGAAAAATATTATTAATATGGAAGCATTTTCTATGTAAAAGGAGAATGTTTTGAAAATACGTCATTTTTTTAAAAAAAATTTCATTTAAATATTTTTTATTGTAATAGTATTCTTAAAACAATGTTAGATATACAGTCGACTCTCGCTAATTCGAACTTTCGATAATACGAACCTCTCGGTAATTCGAAGTAAACGCTCAGCCCCTACAAAAATTCTTGATATTTCGAACTAAACCAATACGTTTTGGTACACTCAATATTTCGAAGTAAAATCTGTGGCTGGCCAGACTACAACACGTAATAATTCGAAGTTATCTTTTAAAATTCTCGACAATTCAAACACTTACTATCCAGAGTCCTGTAGCAAACAGGTTGGAGCTTACATGTTCTGTGTTGTATTGTCTCCCCTGTAATGTAGCCCCTTTGATAACCATCTGTCTGTTACCTCTTCTGGGTTCCTCAGGTGAAAAGACACTTTTATTGCTTTCCTTTTTCAAGTGGACAATAGACCAACCGTACCAGTTGTCAACAATCCATATCTTTCGCTTAACGAGAGGCCTTACTACTCATGTGTTCAGAAAGAATGGTCCGTTATTGTTATGAGTAGGATTGTGTGTGTGTGTTTTTTTTTGCGTTGAACTGATATAACTATTTATGGCTCATCTGTGTGACTTATAGCATGTGGCACCAAATGGGGCATGGGTGGCACTGTACCCTCCCTTGATGAACCAATGGTGTGGGGGACAGTGTCTGAGGGAACCAGGTGCGAAACGATTTCATTTCCAATGAGGAATGGAAGAGATTTGGTGGGGCGTGAAAGAGAATTATTATATAATTGTATTATTTTAATACATGACTTTTAACTTCTGTTTAACATTTATACTGTATAATATGTACTTTTAAAAAATATTTTATAGTAATTTTATACATACGTACAGTTGTTGTTTTATTACATAATTTAAAATTTAAATGTGCTAGGAAAAAAAAATTCAGGAGCTTTTTCTTACCCTCTTGATAATTCGAACTCTTGATAATTCGAAGTCTTTCATTGGTCCTTTCAACTTCGAATTATGGAGAGTCGGCTGTATATATTTTTCAAGTGACTCTAAGTATCAAAAAAACTATTCATTTATACGCTTTTGTAAGATCATGGTTCCGAACGTAGAAGTCATATACCTTAAATTAAAACTAATTTATTACATAGTTTGCATGATATAGAATGGAAATAAAGAAACAGAATTAAAATAAAATGATTATATTAAATAAATAAATGCGTAACATATACATGATATATTTGTAATCTAAATGAATTACTGTATTTACCTTCTCCTTGAGAGAACGTTGTATTTCTTTTCGAAATAAAGAGAAAAATGTTATGAAGTGTTTATTTTAAAACACATTAATTTACGGGAGTTAAGAAATTGGAAAACTTAAGGAAATAAGATGACGTGCTAGAGAAAATGCGAATAATGCAAAAATATATTTATGAGAATTAATTAATTCCTGAAACATACACAGACTTTTAAGAAACTTCTATAGTTAATGTTTTTGTTGTGCATTCAATTTGAATCAATATTGTTTTAGAAAATATTAAAAGAGATGGATGATTTTTTCCCCTCTTTAGCGACGAAACTTTAAAACAACGAGGATGTAGATTTGGAAGCTCAGAGATATATTCTGTAGGTAAGAAATTAAATTTATTGAATTAAAAAAAAAATTGAAGCTTATCTCAAGACTGTTTTTCATGAAAATATCAACTAGGTATAGAATCGGTGGCTTAGCTACAGAGGTATCAGCCATATGAATGATATCGGGCCCCCAAGCTACAGGGCTGTGTAATATTTTGCCATTTTCGAATAAATTTATTAATATGATAATTTTTATTTTCCAAAAAAGGGCCCTTAAAGAACTTTGATACATGGCCCACTCAGGACTCCCTACGTCAGTGTTTCTAAGTCATTTTAAAATCACTAATAATTCATTGGATAAATTTATAAGACGTCAGAATCACGTGAAAAAGGCAGTCACGTGTTTCAAACCAATCAGTTCATAAATTCATGGGATGTCAGAGTCACATGATGAATACATCCGCGCGTTTTCAGCCAATCAGTTCATGTGTTATTCTAATGCCAACTTGCTTTTTGCAGTTTCTTTTAATATGTACATATTGGTTTACAATCAAAACACACATAAGCAAACAAGATAAACTTGATTTAAAAGTGCACGTATCTTGTAATTTTTTTCTTCTTTTTAATTTTGAAAACCTTTTACAACTTCCCCCTTCCCGTCCACCCTTTGACCCGGCTAAAGGTGTGGGAGGAAGTGAAGGATGATTCGACATGATCATTTCAAATTATTTATTCAGCACCTTAATTAACTCAAAAAAATCACTGAATCAGACAAATAGGATGTTTCCGATTAGCTAACAGAAGTAAGAAGGCGAGAGTTGCGTTTTTGGAGAATACTTCTAATAATTTAACCACTTTGTATTAATTAATCTTCTACCTTAATATTGCTTTCAACGGTATATATGTAACTAATTGCCACACAGACCTCTTAATAATTTAAATATCAATACGAATTATAAATGTCACTAATATCTGAAGTGTAGTTAGTCTTTTAATTTTTAATGTGTAATCCTTCAATATCTTTATAATTTCAACTTCTAATCTTTCTTATCTCACACGGACTTACTAACTCTCTTCCGTATAATTCTTCAACGTATATCTCACTTTGTCAACTTTAACTAATTAACTTTGTAACTCCTCTAGCAAGAGAACTTGAACTATATATATAATAAACCTAATTTGCATATCACGTTTTCTTTTTAAGAAAAGGTTGTTATTTTTCATAGCCCCAAAGATTTCCCAAGAGGGTTAGTGGAAGGATGCGTATAGATTCGTCACAAACATTTTTGTGGAATTTTAATACTTGAACATCTTTATACAATTATCAGATTTGAAATTTTATCTAAATTTTTCAAGTAGAATAAGTATAATTCTATTGTTGGTTTTGAAGTCAATGGAGTATACGTGATTAAATTTATCATGCGATCGTGATGACCTAAGACCGTTGACCACATTTACATAATTATTGTAATTAATTTACGATTTCTGTTTTGTTTTTATTTTTAATACAAATAACATACAATACAAAATAATGCGTAACTATATATTAAAGAATTATTTTATTTTATACGGATGTAAGAATCAAATTAAAATAGACTGTCAATTGTATTTAAGTGTATAATATAATGATGTGAATAATGTCCATTTTACAGTCGATACTTTTCGTGAAGTTAGAGACAGCCTTTGTGTTTCTCACTATAATAAACAGGGAGATGAGAGAGCAGTACTTTTCCTCAAACTCACAGATGGGTACAAACTGGAAGATGGACTCGTAAATAATATTCGGAATGCCATTGCCAAAGAGTTGACAGTTCGTCACGTTCCAGATGTTATTCTTGAGACAAAAGATATTCCGGTATCAAATTTTTATCTTGTCTATAAAGTTAAGGTTCTGTTTAAAGTATTGAAACGAATTTTGTGTAATTAATGCTCAATTTCATCTTAATATAGTGTAAATAATTTATATCTGGATGTTTAATACGTTAATATTGTAATGAGGGACTATTCCTCATTCTCTTTAACCCCCCTTGTCTACTCTCGGACCCAGCTAGATGCGTGGGAGAAACTAATTGATCAGACGACATGATTCACTAAAATTGTTTTATTATAACAATATTCAGGACAGACGCAATAATAATCCAATTAAGATAGTTTTGATCAATTACTAGAGCACGAAGGTGAGACCAGTTAGCATGGGGATAATATTTACAGACATTCAATTAATTTCTACATTAACTTATACAATCTCGTTTCTAACTCAGACTTGCACTAACAATTTACTCTCTAACTTCTATTTAAATAAGAAACTCAGTACCTGAACTCTTGTACTTCAAAAATCCTATAGATGAGGCCTTGTACACTAAATTTTGGCTTGATCACCACGCATCCAAGCGATCCTCACTTTGGTAATCTTCAATTCTCACTTCACTAACTCTCAAAACTCGCGAATATAGAATTTATATAATAAAAATTTGCATAATCACGTTTTCCTACCTTCGATCAAAGTTGGTTGAAGTAATTATTTCCCTTAAAGAATCCCCAAGAAGTTAGTAGAGCCGCATATAGATCCGTCACAATATTACTTTCTGTTGTATTTATTTTATGACAAAATTGTAATATTCACAAGCCACACAATCCCTTACATTAGAATGGCGTTTCAATGGAAACTTGGCGAAATATTGGTGATACAGCCTAGTTGGCATCATTTTTGGCTATCTGGTGATGATATGGATGCTTCTGGAGATCACTGGACAAATCTTTTACATCACGATCTATGACGCAGTGGATCTTTCTCGAAAGATCTGTGCTGACTATAAATAGAAGCTACTCGCTGAAGTCGAGTTAGTATTGTTTTGACCGTTGAAGCGAGCGAGTTTTGACTAGCGAGTGCTTGCGAAAAATCTTAAATATTACGCATTTGTATTTTTAGACACCGATAGTTATGTCTGAGTGTTGGAGAGGGTTTAGAACCTTCTGGAAATTATTGAGCAAATTTTTTTGCTGTAGCTTGCATTTTGAGGTTTTTTTTCTACAATATATTTCATCGCTCTTAAAGAATTGCTTTGCTCTTTGGGACTGATAACATAAAATCCACGAACCTCGATCTACGCAACAGTATTGTTATAATTGACTGTATAAATGTTTGAAATCTCTGCTCAAACATATGTAATAAAATCGCTGCGTGTTCATTATGGTAGATTGCAGTTATATGGAGAAAAAATTCGTTTTCATCAGAACCTACTTAAGCAGAAAACACTTTCTATAATATGGAGATTAAAGGAAAAATTAATTTTAAAAAAATTTCAATGTTTAATAATGCTTCAAAAGGGATGAATTTTCAAAAAAGAAAAAAATAGTAAAATACTTTATTTTGTTTAGTTGATTTAGATTCAAAATAAAATTATTTTTGTTCAAAATAAATAGCCAAAAGTGATTATTACTCATAAGTTAGTACTGAGTAGTGAATAGTAGTGAGTACATTTCATAACCCAAGCTCTCTCCCTGTTCAAAATATAAAAAAATGTATGTATTTAAAATGATTTATGACCAAATTCCCTTTGAAATATTTCAATACCATGAACGAGGTCTGTGTTATTTTGAAAATGATGCCCTTATAAAGTAATTAATTTGAAATTCATTTAGAACCCATTCCTATTAAATATATAATGAATAATATATTCTTCTTTTGAATCCATTCAATCTGTTCAATTAGAAATACGAGGGTCACTCTGAAATTTTTGAGATACTGCTAGGTCTTTAAACTTATACTTACAAAATTTTAGGAGTGTTCAAAGTAGTCTCCTCCAGCATCAAATCACTTTTGTAGATGAATTTTTCACAAATTAAATGATCAAACTATTTCTTTCTTGGAATTGATGAAAATATGCATTTATAGCCACATCAATCTCTTCTTCTGAATGAAAACGACGTCCACGTAAATTCGTTTTTAGATTAAAAAATAACCAACAGTCACACACACAGCTAGATCCGGAGAAAAAGATGTATGCTCTATCAATTTAATTTGTTTTTGTTTAAGAAACTCAACTATTAATCCGGCTGTATGGAAAGATGTATTGTCATGGTGAAGCATTAGTAACCTGACATTAACTTCTTGGAGAATTTCTTGAAGACATTTAGAGGTATACCAGTTTGCTGTTACTGTCTTCTGTTCTTCCAACTTGTTGGCTTTGACCAATCCCATACTTCTGAAGAATAACGGAATACGTTTATTTTTTCATTAATCGTTGTCTTTTCACCATTGTTGGCATGGAATCATCTTCAAAGACCCATACTTTGCTTACTTGACGTGTTGGAACGTTAAAAAATAGCATGTACGTTTCATCACACGTTATATTTTTAGAAATGATGCATTTAGATGCACGTGGCCCCCATCATTTAGAAATTTAAGGGATATTTTTACTGATTCTGACACGCTCCCCTTTTTGATGCTCAGTAATATTACGGGAAGCTCAATGGCAAACTACTTTATTTGATACGTAATTATTCATGAATAGCTTTGTATATGGCTGCGGATCCAAAGTTAAGTTCCTTCTGTATCATTTGGTAGATACAGCGATTATCATCCATTAACATTTTTCGAATGGCAGACACATTATCCGGGATTACTGCCGACCGCAGCCTTCCTGTGTGTTCTTCCTCCTGAAGAGAACTGTGACTGCTGCAAAATTCTTTAAACCATCACGGCATGTAGATTCATCATCAAATGCTAATTGCAGCCATTGAACGCATTCCTCTTGATTTAATCCAGCTTTAAAATCATAGAAAATCATGGCATGATAATGTTCTCGCGCATCAACTCCATTTTCTCTTCTGTTTAAAATTTATTCTACGATAAACAACTTGAAGTAAATCAGTAAAAAGTCGTCTGCTGTGTTAAAATACTTTGTATTTTCAAATTAAACCATTAATTTTGTTTTGTAACTTCTCGTCTGCACGTATCACAAAAATTTCAGAGTTACCCTCGTATAATTCTTAGGATGAAAAAAAATTTTAGAGTTATTTTCTATGATTCCAAAACGTATTTGTGAAGTAATATTGTTTTGAAAATAGACATTCTAAACTAATTGTTTGCCAAACCAAATAACTATACTTCAAATCAACACTGGAAATTTTTATTCGTTATTATGTTTGAATAATGTAAAGCAGAAATATCCAGTCAGAAAAAGTTGAATTTTGTTTTATTTCTGTCACATGAATTCTCTGGGAAACGTAAATATTTATTTTTAATAAAATAAGCTATATTAATAATTTGGTACTTACGCAATATACCGTCGGTCAATTAAGCCAAATGCTGCTATCGTTAGAAATACTTTTTGGTAAATGCGCGGGAAAGATTTTCCGCTATTGGTTGCATTTCACAGCATTGGCGACTTCTTTAAAAAAAATATAAAAAATTGGCTGACGGTATACGAAAAAACATGCAGGTACCAATAATTTTTAATATCTCATATAGCTTCCCTATATATAAATAAATAAGCATGGTTACAGTAAAATTTTGTCAATTGTTCTATAAATTCGATTTATTGGTGGAATCTAGCTTTATCTTTTATCATATAAATATCTTTACTCTAAACAATGTTGCAATTCCTTAAATAATTTCTCCAATAAAGTAGCTATGAAAAATTACTTATGCAAAATTGTAAAAGAAAAATAAATCTTGAGTTTTATTAATGATGCAGAATGAATTAAATTTTTTCAGGTAAACATGAATGGGAAAAAGATGGAGATAATTGTAAAGAAGATTATCAACAAAATGCCTTACAATTCAGATAACATCATCAATCCTGAAAGTTTGAAGAATTTTATTGATATTCCTGAACTTCAGCCAATTGAAAAAACATTTACTGATATTTTACAGATGAAGGAATGATAAATTTTACATTTAAAATGTGTTCACAATTTCTTATTACATTTTTATTTAAATGTATATTTTGTAGAATGTTTTATATTTTAACCATTGTATTTTATTTTATGAAACGTATTATATAAAAATTATTTTATAAATATATTTGCGCCAGTTAAATTTTTTTTCTTATTTCTCAAACTGCATGAAATATTTACTACACACCAGAGAAAGACTAGTTTCACACACAAGGCAACTTTGTGTGCAAGTCAACTTGTTCTTTGTAATCACTCTTAAGTGTGAAAAGAGAACATTTTTTTTTACATGCAGGTACAGAGTTGAATGAAAAGGAAGTTCCACATAGAAAAAGATAACGTTGGACTTATCGGTAAAAACGAAGCAATAAAAAGCTTTCTCTATTTTCAACACGCATGTAGCCTCGAGTGAAGAGTATAGCTTTCACAAAATCCCTTTAGCTGAGTCAACTAGTGGGCAGGAGAACGCGGTTTTCGAGAGTTCGAGGGAGTAGCCCAGCAGAGAGTGCAGTTGACCACATATAAACAGACCCAGCCGATATTTGTTCAAAGCTAGCGCTCAACTGTTTGCTCCATCTGTTAGGCGTCCTTGTCACTTGACCATGGTTCAAAATTACAAGGTCCGTCGCCAAAAGCCCACGTATAGCTGAACAGTGCGACGTTAATATTCACTCACTCCATCTGTTCGGTGCGGAGCGTTGACTCGTATGATGGGCTTTAATTCTCAACCTGTGGCTCATATATCCATGGGTGCGGGTGAAAGCATTCCAAGAAAAACTTAAGAATTCAAAGAAATTTGTACTACCATCCCAAAAACCGAAATTAGTTCATTCTTTTAATTTAAAAGTTTGTTATACAGGGTTGAACGAAAAAAATGTATACACACTTTGAAGAAGAAAAAAGTATAGTATACTTTATATATATATATATCAAAAGTATTATAGTGAATAACTTAACTGAGTGGTGCAATAGCTTATTAAGGACAAGGCCTACTGTGCCCAACTCAGCATACGTAACCTTGGGCCCTGAGTTGCAAGAACAGATGTTCCGATCAGGTGGTCAGTCTGAGACGAAACCTCCAGTGTTAAGTTCCCAAACAAACTTGGTACTCATTTATCAACCTACCGAAGGGATGAAAGGCTGAATCAACCTTGCCCAGCCCGGGGTTTGAACGTCGGACCTGTGGTATAGGAGCGCGATGCACTAGCCACTCAGCCATTACAGTGAATAAAAATGACATAATTATAATAAATGTTCAAACTGTAATCCACCCACCTCCAAACAATTTTGAGCACGGTGCACGATTTTCGAGAGATACATTACGGGTGACATCTCTCACAGTAGCAACAGGAATCGCGTGATTAGAAGTTTCAATTTCATACCGCAGAGGTCGCCAAAGTGGTGAGCGAGAGAATTTCACCGGTCCCCAGAAAAATGTGGAATACACTTTACTCATCAAGTTAAATTATGTTTTAAGATGCATTGAAACATAATTTAATGCATACAATACGTGGAAAGTTATAAAAACGCTACTTCATGGAATACCGTCACGCTAAATAAGCCGTACTGCTGTAGCTACATATTTTGTCTTGTCTCGTTTCGCACACTTCTAACGTTTCACTCTCCTGTACATCGCATACGTATATTAGTTGGAGCATTTAAAGGTGGGCTTACGGACCAACAATGAATTCTTGTCCAACAATGAATGTCTAGAGCAAAGCTTCCATACTGGCAGATATTTTCCCCTCTCAAATAAACTAAACATATCTTTGCAAGCAGGGACGTCTTAAGACTCTTTGAGGCCCTGGGCCCAGAGAAATCTTAAGATTTTTTGCAGCCCTGGGCCCCCCTGCAAAAGTAGGCCTTACCCCCAGATCTTTAACAGTAGACAGTATATAGCATGCATTATCAAACAATCGTACGTCGATAATTTGAAACAAATAAATGTGCACAACTCACAATCTCAAAAATCTAGGCCCAAATTGGCTCAAACTCTGACCACATTTTAAGTAAATGAGTTGAATTATTGTTTATGGTATTAGGCCTAGACATGGACAACAGTCATCACATAATAATACAGACTTACTATTTTTGCCAGTTAACATGCAGTTTGAAATTCTCTGCTTTTTAGAGAATATGCATGGAAATAATATTTGACCATTAAAATTATCCGGAACTTTATCTTATTAATACAGAGTCCAAAATGAAGCGAGGTCCCCACAAAGGGTTAGGCCCTGGGCCCCTGCTTGCAAGGACAACTTAAGGAAGTGATGAAAGGAAAACATTCCTGTAGAAAACGCGGTTGGTTGAAAAAGATCTGCTAATGTTTTCTAATTTTGATAAATATATGAAAGGAAATGATGTTAACCAGCAAGTAGTAACCCTAGTTACAAAGCATTTGGAATCACTTACAGAACTTTTCACTTGTTGTTACCCAAAGAATGAAGATCCCAGATATGGTAATATACGGATAATAGATCCATTTTCAGCGAAAATTCAGGATAATAATTTAAACATGCATCTAAAAGAAAGCCTAATTGACATATCATCCGACGAAACTTTCAAATTTAAATTTTATTCATCTTTATTAAGATCTCTGTTTTGGCTTTCCGTAAAAAGTGAATATCCTTTTCGAAAAGGTTTTTTCATCTGTTACAGCCAAAATTTTTCCCATTTTAGTGATAACAATTTCTTTTCCTCTTCTTAATTTTTGTATATTTTTCTTAAAATGTACTCTCTAAACGAATCTAAAAACCACAACAAAAATTCGCATATCTTCATTTCTTTTAAAAAAATTTGTCGAAAGTAGTCGGATACCTTAAGTAAAATAACATTGAAGACATGATAAAAGATTTTTTTGTGTGTGTGTAGTTAACTAAATTTTTTAACAGTTCAAAATCATTTTTATATAAATAAATAAATTATAAAATATTCCATAATTCAGACAGTTATGAGACATGCCATCTATATAAAGTGTTCTAAGCCTTAGATTCCCAGCTTGGTTTCGACGGACTTTTGGTGTCCTCGTAATATGTGAGAGATACGTGGCAATTTAAATTAATATTAGATGCGTGGACAACGTTAGGCGGCTCGTGAAAGGTTTTAATGAGTTCAATGCATGACTTTCACATGATAAAGACAAACACGTGTTCCCCATTGAATTCAAAACAGATTTTTAACTAACTATACCAGTTGTTCTATTTGTAAGATAAAATTTGAAATTTCATAATTGAGTTAAGATGCTCAAATCTTACAAAAGATAGCTTCAAAAATATTTTAAAATTTAAAAAAAATCCTATTTTATGCATGAATTTTTAATTAAAATGCATTTTGTATACCTACGCGTTATTATTGTTCACAAACATGTACCTTTTATAGATCTCTGGGTGAATGAACAGTGTCTAGCTCTTTCCAGATAGTATAACCTCTAGTTGTTAGGATTTTGACGTTATGACTCTTGCCCTTTGTTAATTTAAAACAGGGCCGCTGCGTGGGTATTTGGCGTCCTTGTTCAAGTTGAAATTCGGCGCCCCTTTATGGGGTTCTGTTGCACTCTTATAAAGTGCTAATAATAAAATGTGAAATACTCATTTATAGTATTCGAAATTTGACTTTCGAACTGAAAAGCTTTAAAATTTTAATACTAAAACACATTTGTCTTATTGTTATTTTTTTATTATTTCATAAAATTTAAAAACTAAACAAAGCAAAAATGATATAAAATTTTTTAAGTAAAATATAAAAATTAGAAAATATATTCAAATACATTGATTCTCCTAGCTTTAGCAGCTACAAATGCTCGTATCAATTCCTTTATATTTAATTTATCCAAAATTTCGCTCTCTATGTATATAATTGACAAGTCCGATAATCTCCCCTGCGCCATAGTAGATCGCATGTAGTTTTTTTTTTTTTATAATTTTAAGTTTTGAAAAACTTCGTTCTCCAGTAGCTACCGAAACTGTCAGGTTTAAAGAAATCCGTAAAACTATTGCAATATTTGGAAATGTATCGATAAGATTTTTTTCATAAATATAATTTAAAACATCAATAGGTGACATAACCTCTTTGGTAAAACATCGCAAAGATTTTATTTCTTCAAACAAATTTAATCCATCCATGTCCTTTTCCTTAACATTTTTAGCGTCCGTTAATTTTCTTCTTCACAATGTTTTAAAATTTCATTGTCACTCCAGTTTTTTTAAATTAGGTATATAGTTACCTTGAAGTAATTGTAATGTTCTTTTAATTGACTGAATCTTTCTGAAATTGAAGAAATAGCAGTGTCTAATATTATATTGTAAAATTCAACCTTAAACCTTAACTTAGAAAATTTTAACTTTTATCTACTAAATGTTTAAAAATAACATGTATTTTTTTAGTTTTTCACAATTCACTTCTCTACAGATAGAAAAGTAAATATGTTTTTAAAATATCAGCGAGCTACAACAGTATACCAACTGTCCAAAACACATTTGAAGTTCATGAATTTGCAAAAATTCAATATTAAGTAAGCAAGGGCCCAGATCGAAAAACATGACAAGTTTGAGATCCTCTGTTCTAATCTATGGTGCTGACGCGTACTGTTTTTTATTTCATAACTCAATACAAATACTCATATAATTTAAACTGTACAAAATATATATTGTGTTACAGGTACTCAGTTACTCTCTTCTATAAACTTGCAAATTTTCTGCCCTAAATTAATGTTTACATAGAAATTTTTAATAATTACAAAACCACTTAATTTTACTGTGAATACTTAATTTTTTTTTTTCTGATTGCAATTCATTAAAATTCCCTTCAGTTTGATTGCTAGAGGAATATCTAAAATTTAAATTTTACAATTTCTTTGTCATTTGGTTGAATTGTTTGGCAATGTTTGTAGGTTTATGCATAAAAAATTTGCAAATTTATGCAATAATACTTATGTAAGAATATTTTTTTTATCTTTGTATGTTTGAAAAGTTACATCGTATACATACCTTACAAAAGATAGTATCATTTTTTAAGAACTGTTATATATTCAACTCTTTTTTTAAAAAAATAATATTGTGCAGATATAATGCTTGACATGAATTTTTTTCCCGTAAAAGTTAATGTACATTACGTACTGTTCCATAATGTACATAAATAATTTTTTTGTAATTTTTTCACTTTTTGTTTTATTTTGGCTTAGAATTAAGATATTAAGATTGTACAATGTTCGAAGAACTGTTGTATATCAGTTGATTTTTTTTTTAATCAATGATACTCTACAGCTATGAAATAGTAAGATATCGTGTGCATAAAATAAAAAATTCTCAAAGAGGAAAAGAAAAACTTTTTTCTTTCTTTTTGTGATCTGAAGTAAATTTCAAATGCCTTACGATATGAGTAGGGTATTCCAGAGTAATATATTTCTCAAAAAGGAAGAATAATTTTAACACAAATGTGTGTATTTCAGTAACCAAATGTTCAGTGAATAATCTGGTTACGATAAATTTGAATTTTTAAATCTTTGTATGATACAAGACGTAAACAGTATTATATTCAGAATATGAAGAATTGTGTAAATATATATCACATCACAAACGTTGTGCAAAAAGGTAAATGAAGTTTTCAACAAAGAATAATTCTACAAAATTAAGGCAAACAATTTCATATTAATCAGCCTTTCTATCATTTACACATGTTGTAAACATTAATTTACAATCAACTTTTGTTTCCTTGTTTATTGTGAAAGCAAATTTTTCTCTTTCTGAAAGCTTGTTTTTCTGTAGTATCATTTGAATCAAGAATATTTTACTGCATTTGTTTTTATTATTTTTTTATAAAGAAAAATTCAGAGAATTTATAAAGTAAAGTGAATTATCTAGACCAGGGATCGGTATACTTTCAAGAAAGAACCAGTTGTTAGTGAAACAAGATATCGAAAGTATCAGACACCTACTTGATATGAGCTTCCAGGGAAAAGTTCTTCGTCCCAGCAACAGTCGCGTTAACACTGTCATGCCCCAATTAATATTTTTTATATTATTTAAATCAAGTTTTACACACATTGGCATTAACATTTTCCTTTCTTTCAAAAATGAAGAAATATTATAGATATTTTTTATTTAATTATTTTTATTTCTATAGCTGAATGCAAGCCCAATCAGAATCAAAATATCAATGGTAGGAATTACACTTTAAGTTCGTGAAAAAAAACTTCAATACCAGTACTACCTTTTGGAATTTCATGTTTACACTAATAATTAAACTTTATAAAACTGTTCTTGCATAGAAAAGTGTGTTTTTGGAAGATGTATTCAAGCAAAGAAAACAAGTATTAATGCATATTAATCAACATAAAAGTACTATAAAAGTTCATTGAGTATATGTATAAATATAGACGAAAATCATAAAATTAACTGATGTAACACGGAAAATTTAAAAAATAAAAAAAAAATTTAATTAGATTTCACTAAGCTGGACATTATTTTCACTGCCTCCTTTGTAAAGGAAAGCAAATAACAAATGTATGTTTTGATTTTATTTTAATATGATAAAAATGTTTGTACATTTTTTAAATCCCAAAGGAAAATACAAAATAAATCAAAAGTTAAGTCATAATTACCGTTTGCAGTTTTAAAGGATTGAAATAAATTTGAAGAAATTACTGATTTAAAAATTGCGTCAACTCTCTCTCTCTCTTTGAAAAAAAGTGATTTATTGAGGGTTCTATCTTGGTTGAATTCTATTAAGTAAAAAAGTAAAAATATGGGAATATTTTAAAAAAAGAACAAAGATACAATTTTTACTTACTGTTTTCTCTTTCTTGGCGTTGTTTGGGCTTAAACGCACCCCACTTGGTTTCTTCCTTTTTTTTTTAATCTATAATTTTAATTTTGTAATTTATCTAATACGATTTGTATGTGCTCGAGTATTTACTGACGTTAAAAGGAACCAGAAACGAAACGCTACGCTATAAAACGTGTTGGAGAATCCCTAGCTATAAATTTATTCGGGAGGATCGAACCCACATCCAGCAGAGGGCTTTTAGCTACAAAATAGCTCACCGAGATAGACAGGAAATGATACAAAAATATGCATAAACAAGAAAATTTAATACAATATTATTATAATTATTTTTTAAAAAAAACATATCTGCAAAAGAGCAGAGGGGATTACATCAGTAAAATTACATCATACGAGAAGATTGCGAAATATTGAAACAGGAAACTAGCTTATTATGAATCATATTGTTATTAAAAATAGAATGTAACTAGGAAAGAATTGCTTCTTGTGTAGCTTTTTTAAGATGTAGTAATAAGTATGGTAAGATTTTTCATGGAACTTGAAGTTTATTTTCAAATAACAGTCTATAAAAAAATGAAAATAGCAAGAACTTTTCAATAAGTAAAGTTCGCAACATTCAGCAAACAACGGAAAGAATTTAGGTGAAATCCCTACAAATTCGAAATTACTTTCAACTGATTTGCATCGATTACAGTTATGTGTTGCAACCTTTTATATTTATATCTTAAATTTGGAAGAATCGCAAATTCAGCTGCCCTTCTGTATATATATCCTGCTTAGAATCTAAAGGAATTCATTATACCAAAAAGAGTGTTGTAGATCGCGATAAAGCAGTGCTTCTCAAACTTTCAATATTTGCGACTCAATTTTCAGTCATAATTTTCATCCGCCCCACTTCTTACAATAACAATGTACTGAATGCAATTATAATGTACTTTGATGGTAAAACTACGATGCAATTCGACTTTAATTTTAAACGCACTAATTAGATAAATAATAAGTTTTCTATATGACAAGCCCAAGAGAGTCACTAGTAATTACTGAACTTGTTTTTAATTGAATGTTGATCAATTAATTATCAAATACTTTGTGCAGAACTGATACATTTATAAGTAGTGCGTATTATATCAGTTTGAATGTGTATTTCATTTTTTATTATATAGGAATATATTTTGCTTTGTAATTACTTTAAATTGCAAATTATTTTATTAAATTGATAATTATTTTAATATTTTATTTTCGATTTTTCGTAATATGCTCACGCTTCCCTCCCAAGTAGGGTTATCACTCCCTCCTTAGGGGGTGTGCCCCACAGTTCGAGAAACGCTGCGATAAAATTTTATTTCGAAATTTGAGAACAATTTAATAACAGGTATACATGACATAGAATATGATTTGGGGAAGAAAGGCCAAGCGATTTACATAATAATTTGGCCAATAGTAAAACGAAGATTTGTTAATTTAGATAAAAAAAAAAATGAAAGAGAATAATTGGCTTTTTAATAAACACTGGGTGGTTGCACGTTCTCCGTAATTTAAAATTTTCTCTTTTTTTTCACCCTCCAATTTTTTGCGCCCTAGGCATGTGCCTAAGCGGAAAAGCGGGCTTGGTAGCGAGGGGGGGGGGGGGGTATGTTACGCCACTGGACAACGGTCATCACATATTAATACAGTCTATCACTTTTGCCAATTGACATGCAGTTTGAAATTAAATGTTTTTCGGAGGGAATGTACAGGAATAATATTTGACGACATTAAAATTATCCGGATCATGATCTTACTAAGACGGAGTCGAGAACGCAATGAGGCCCCCACTGAGAGCGAGGTCCTGGGCATAGTTGGCCCATGCCTTGATACGTCCCAAACTACAATACAATACGACTTTAATTATAAACCGCACTATTTATCAAGATAAATATTTTGTATATGACAAGACCAGGGGAGTCACTAGTAATTACTAAGCTTGTTTTTAATTGAATATTGATAACTTAATTATCAAATATTTTGTGCAGTACTGATACATTTATAAGTGTTGAGTATTATAGCAGTGGGAATTTGTGTTTTATTTTTTATTGTATAAGAATGCATTTTACTTTGTAATTATTTTAAATTGTAAATTATTTTATCAAATTGATAATTATTTTAAATCTTTTGTTATCGATTTTTCGCTATAAGTTCGCGCCCCCAAGTAGGGTTATCACCCCCTCCTGGAGGGCGCGCACCACAGTTTGAGAAACGCTGCGATAGAGATTTTATTTCGAGTTTTGAGAACAATTTAATAACAGCATATATGAAGCAAAATATGATTTGAAGAAGAAAAACCAAGCGATTTACATATCTTTAAAAAACAATGACGTTGAGCCACAACATCTCCTCAGCATATAATGAATAAAAATTTATGCCGATACAAATCATTTCCATTTCCTGTTGTTGCATGTTACAAATTCTTAGATTTTCAATACGTTCCATATAATAGCCCGAACTCCACACAGAACGTGTTTTTATTGTTCGTATCGGAAATCAAATTTTGTTTTACACAAACGAAAACAATCCGCAGAAACTAAAACAAAATTAAAATAAATAAAAATATAAAATTTAAAGAAATAAAATCTTATTTTATTGCTAAGAAAATATAAAGCATGCACAATTGCAAGTTTTTTATTAACAACTTTTATGTGTAAGTAACATTAAATTAAAAAATTATAAGTACTATAAATTTTGGCGCCCTTGTGCGGTGAACAATTTTGCCACCCCCACGCGGCGGCCCTGATTTAAAATACTTAAAAAGCGAAATAAACTTTAGGTAAAACAATAAAAATAAGACTTGAAAATTATTAGAATGCATTAAGTGCTTTAAAAATAACTTTAAAAACAGAGCAAAACACTCTGAAAATGAAGTTAAATTCAGATCAGAAAGTGGGCGGGTCGAAACTTGGCCAATGGGGATGCAGCAAGTGAATTCTATCCTCGAAAATGAAAGAAATTACTTTGACTAAATAAAAATAAGAAACACAGCTCATTTAAAGCTAAAAAATATAAAAAAGCGCATAAAAATATTAAAGGAACATGGGAAAATATCGACAGATATGTAAATTTGATTTTCAGAGGAAAAATAAGGAGAATTGAAAAAATCGAAATCCCGGGAATCGAACCCAGGGCGAGTTGGTTAGAATCAGTCGCTAACATGTACCTTTCAAGAGAAAGTTTCTGTAGAGAGCAAACGTTGGCCACATTGAAGTGCATGAACTGATTAGTTGGAAACACGGTTGCTTCTATCGCGGGGTTATGACGTCACATAAGTTTTGAACTGATTGGCTAGAAACATGTGGTTGTCATTACTATGTGACTATGACGTCACAGAAATTTAGTCCAATAATATAAAAATTATTTTATTAAACCTAATTATTTAAAGAATTACAGACAAAGTCACGTTGGTATCATTCAACCCCGGGATTTAATTTTTGTCTGAATTATGTTTTGAAATTTTTACTCATCAAAACTTTCCAAGAATTTAATTCTCAAAAAATTCATACAGAGAGCTTCCATTTTCGAAACAAGACATTGCGCAACACTCATTGCTGTTCCAGCAATAATAATAAAAAAAAATGTGACTCACTTGTTTGATGTTTATAATAAATTTTGATTTTTTTTCTTTTCTGAATCACTTCTCCAAATTATCATGTTAAGCCAATATAAAATGTTTTTTTTAAAAATATTTTTCTCTCTCTCCTTTTATACACCAAGAGATAACTTTAGTAATATTATTGTTATCTTGAGCATATTCTGTTTGAAGTATTGAAAAAGCATTTCTTCAAAATTCTTTCTGAATGTTTAAAGTTTGTGAATTAACTAACTCAGTTATAGGTGGTGAGTTATTTCTACATTTTCTTTTTTTAATGTACACAAAGATAAATTTAGTAATATTATTTTAACATTATAAATATATTTTCAAATTAGATTGCATGTATTAATATTTAAATGTTGTCAAAAATATTTCAAAAAGACATTTTTTGAGGAAGATAAAAGATAGAATTTTATTTCACTGATACAATGCATTTATTGTTATTATTTTTTTGAGTATTTTTATTAGTTAATTTTCGTGTTTATTATGATAATTTTCTTGAGTTATATGTTAATCAGATTTTTTTTAAAGGAAAGTATTTTTTTTAGGGTGTTGTATAAGTAGAAAAATTATTAAAATTAAAATTTATGTAAATCCATCCTATTTTTTGTATGTGCTGTGTACAGGTATATGCGAGTTTGTCGAGAAAAAAGTTCATTTCATACTTCATAATTTTAATTTTGAAAAATCTACTCCCTTAGAATGTCTTAACATGCAGTTATCAATTTTAAATATATTAAACATAAAAAATACAGTGTTTCAAGGAAAGTAAAATGGGGGCTTTTTTTTTATTCTGTTTTAAATGTATAATTAAATTTTGGAAAATCTCAAACATATCGATTTTTAATTCAAATGGGTCAACATTTAATGAATTCAATTTGTATATTTTTATTGAATTCATTATGTACTATTTTTTATTTGTTTTTTATGATGAATTAAGTTTTGTTTTGATTTGTTTAAAAAATAATATTAAACCAATTTTTTAATAATGTGTGTTTTCAGTTTTTTAATGTAATTTCAAACATGTTTATGTGTAAATATTTTTCATAAATAGTCCAGTCCTATTCCTGGGATTTAGATAATCTAATCCCAAAATTGTAAGCCCTAGTCTCATTTTTGGTGACTGCTTTGTTCTTGCATTTTAAAGTGGTGAATTGAGGTGAAATTTTCTATATATGATTGTTTTAGATGATAACATGATAATTTTACTATATTTCTGTTAAACTATGTAACTGCTAACTTCTGTCTACTAACTTACTGTTCAAAATTAATTATTTAAAAAATTTCACTTTAATCCTTCCAGTTGTTTACAACGTGAAGCAGTAGGTTTATAGAAACCAGAAAATTAAATAATAACCTCGTAAAACTAAATTATTAAAACTAATTATAGAAAAATTCGATTTGACTCCCCATTCCATTTTAAAATTTAATTTAATAAAAAAATGTGTTATATGCAAAGTTTAAAAGAAAACCCATGATAAAAAAACTCGTTATCCCATTCTAATTTAAAAATATATTAGTTTTTAGCATAAAACTTTTTCAACATTATAAGTTGAAGTTACAAAAGCTTGCTGTTTTACAGATAAGCTACAATGACTCAGAATTTTAAAATCTCTCTCTCACACAATTAATATTTTACAAAAAAATTCTACCACCAGTAGAAGTGTTATATCTCAAATTTCAGTTGTCCTTAAATGAGGTATATTTTTATAAATGTTATAGTTTTTGAGATATATGTTAAAATGAGAATAAATAAATGTACGAGATATATTAATGAGGTATATTTTTGTATCTAATAAATGAAAAAGTTTTTCCAACACAATTCCAGTACTTCTATAACTTAGAAAAAATAACACAATTAGTAAATGCTATAGTACAAAAAAAAAACATCATTGCATTTCTATTCCTTATGTAATGCAAAGTGAGATAAAGACGTAAGAACAAGACATGACATTTGAATTTGCAACTAAATATTTTGAATATTATTTTTAAAAAAGAATAATTTTTTGTATGCTTAATAGGCATTGGATACTTACATGTTGTTGAAACATGTACACCTTATCGTGTGCAGACTAATATTGACCATTACAATTATGTATCTTTTAGACATCATCGGTCATGTTGTTTGTTTAAAAAAAATCTAGTATTGTCTCTGAAAAAAATGCTGGGATTAGATGTAAGAGTAAGTTATAAAGGCATAAGATACCACTCTAACGTCAACATGGTAGTATGCCTAATTTGACCAAAACTGTGGAGAAACATATGGTGTCGTTAGTGGATATAACATTTCATACAAGAATATATCAATGAAAACACAACATGATGAGCAATAAAAAAAAAACTAGCTCAACTTTTTCTTCCACAAAACATGCACGTCTTAAGAAAGTCCATTTTAGGCAGTAATGAAGGTGAAGTGATTGATCAGTGTCCCTTTTAATGCCAGAAATAGTAAGCGAGTAGTGTCCAGAAAAAGAGTAGAATACTCGCAGTAAGTAGAAGTGAGTTTCTTAGTGCCACAGAGGAATCAGCGAGAAAGAATAATGTAAATTTCATATAAGGAAACCATATGCCATGGAAAATTCTTGCATTAGTACCCACCTCTAAAATTTCTCCAATTAATCAAGCAATAATTAATTCAAAAGTCTAAATTGCAATTCAAACTAATCATGCCCAGTTTTTCCATTTTAATGAATGCAATTCTATTTCCAACAAAGAAATTTTTTGTCATGCACTATTTAATCTCATTTTATATCCTTTCTTGATTTTCATAATGCAAACTCACTAGAATAATTTAATCTTATTTGAAATTTTAAACAAATAGGGAAAGAATTTTTGGAAATAGTAGTTATTATGTTTTAATTAATACCTTAGTTTTCTGCCAGTGTAATTAAAAGAAATACATTTCAAATAACTTATGGATATATGATTAAGTTTCAACACATAAAACCAATATCATGTAATATTTTTAGATGTTACTATGATAATTTTATAAAAATGGAACAGTACTTGTACCAAAGATTTAAAATAAATTATACTTACGTATTAGCATCACAGCAGCAAAATTTATACAACAATATCAAAACAAAGATTCTTATATGTTTTATTTGAAGAAAAACTATTATCATGGCTGCAGTGACTCTAATACGCAAGTACCAAATAAATATAATGTCAAAAACCCATAATATTTTTTAAACAATCAAATTAAAAAATACTTGCTTTAATTACAACAAATTCACTTGCTTTTAAACTGATGCATTATTACATTTTTTTAAAAAGAAATTTATTAGTTTTTAGCAGAAAAAAGGGATTTCATCATGATAAAACTTCATGTTTTACATCTGAAATAAAATGTTCAAAATTTTCATATCTTGCAAAAGTCAAATTTCCTATTTTAGAGCAAAATATTACCACTAGCATTATACCACCAATTTTAGCTGACATTAAATGAAACGTTCTGCTTCATAATAATTTAAGTAATAAGAACAATTGCATCTTAAAATAATAGCTTTACATAAAGTAAAATAATTAATGCAACTTATTGTCCTTTCAAATTTAAAATACTGCATTTCTATTCAATACTTGATGAAAATAAAATCAACAATCTCTAGACACTAAATTTGAAGTCACAACTGAAAATATTAAGCATTTTGCAAAAAGGAACAATTTTCTCTTTGCTGAATAAGAATTATTTTTCGATTTAAAATTACATTTGGTTATTAACACTAAAATCTCTTAGAAAAAAACTAATTGTACATAAAGTTTTCCTAAAATTTTATTTTAATATAAAACAATAAAAGTTAAATGATTTTAATTGCATTCAATTCAACAGTTAAATCTAATATTGTTCAAAACACAAAAATACACATAAGTTATAAATTACATAAAAATGTAGAAAATGACATAATTTAACAAGTACTTAAAATTAATAATATTTTATAAATACTTTTAAAAACAAATTGTTCACATTTTTGGGCTCTCAATTTCCATTTAAATTAATGTAACTAAAATGGAAAAATTATTTCACTAAAATATTTAAAATTGAACAAATTTAAAGCAAATACAGCTAAAATTTACTACAAATATACAATTGAGCTGTGTCATCTTTGCACTGACACATCAAGGAAATGTATCATTTGTTTATGGGGGATTTTAAGATTCGTCAATTAGCAATACTTTCCAAAGTAGATAAAAAAAATATCAAAATTACTTTTTAAAATTTTTGTCTCTAAAATGTACAAAATATGTTTAAAATACTGTAATTTGAGAGCATTTTTTCAACACCAAGATGTCAATTAATACTCATTCCTTTCTAAGCATATGTGTAATATATCCATTTCTTAAAATAAATTTTTTTGGCCGTGCTAGAATCTAAGCAAATTTTGGAAAATATGAAAATATATCTTAAATGATAATAGCCAATTTTTATAAGCGTCCTTTTTTACTTAACTCGTTACATCAGGTATTACACTCCTACATACATTTATTTCAGAATGGGTTTTTAGATGTTCCTTTAACACTATTATCTAAATTTTTCTTTGCAAATATTACATTTATAGTTATTTTTTACGAATGGGTCAATAAATGCTGATTTAACTGATACCTTTGGATAAAGGTTCTTCCACATGTTTCACATTTAAGGGCTTCTCTCCACAATGGGTAAACAAATGTCTCCTTAAATTATGCTTATGTCTGAAGTTTTTTGAACAAATATCACACTTATAATGTTTCTCTTCAGAATGGATTAGTAAGTGAACATTTAAATCACCTCTTCGTATAAAAGATTTTTTACAAATCTCACAAACATGAGGTTTTTGTCCAGAGTGCAACAATAAGTGATGACTTAAATCTTGCTTACCAGCAAATTTCTTATTGCAAATATTACATTCATGAGGCTTCTCTCCTGTATGGGTTAATAAATGTCTGTCTAAAGTTGGTTTTCCTGCAAAACATTTTTCGCAAATTTCACATTTATGAGGTTTTTCTCCAGTATGGATCAATAAATGTCTACTTAACTCATGCTTTTGTCCAAACTTCCATTTGCAAGTGTGACATTCGTGTGGCTTCACTCCAATATGGATTTGTAAATGTTTTTTTAAATTACTCTTTTGTGCGAACTTTTTATTGCAAATCTCACATGAAAAAGCTTTTTCTCCAGTATGGACTAATAAATGTTGTTTGAAATGTTTCTTTTGGACACTTATTTTGCAGATCCCACATTCAAACGTTTCTTTTCTAGTATGGGTGAATAAATCTTTGTTGAAATCACTCTCCATTGCAAGTGTTTTCTTGCATATATCGCAGTTATAGACTATTCTTCCAGTTTCCGAGGTTGAAGGTTAATTTAAAATATCTCTTGGTGTCCATTACAATATTAACTCCTACAAATCAGAGGGATTTTATGTTCATAGAGAGTTAGTTGCATTGATGTAACTCACAAAAAAAACTTGCTCAAACGAGACTAAATTAATATTTCTAACGGCTTTGGCTATCTTATTTACTCAATGGTAGAAGTTGACAAACATCTGCAAAACGCATTAGTTCAATAATTTACTTAAATTTGTTATTATAAATCAACAACAAACTCCCGCCGTACAGTTGAGTTGAGTTGTATAAAGACTATTGTTTTGCAGAACAAAAATATTTTTCATGTGACGTCCGAATTTATTTTTTTTCCAGTCAAACCTAAATATACATATGTACACACCACTTACAAAAGATAGAATACATTAAAAGAAATTTCAATTAAAAAAAAAAGATTTTTACTTTTCTACTTCCACAGAAAAAAAATACTTTCCTCAAATTTATAATGCTAGAAATTAAACATAATAATAAACAATAAAACTAACACTAACAGAAATACATAAAAAATATACTACAATATTTAAAATAACTATAAAATATACTAAAGTATTTACAATAACAATAAAGAAATACATTCCTCTCAATCCAATGGGGTCGATTCATCACAAGAGGGTGCTGCAATCGCGGCCATCATCACGTGATTAACAACGTGCTATCATGTAAGCAAATAACAGCTAATGATAGTGACAGATAAAAGGAACAAACAAGGCCGGACGTGTAATGCGCAATTTCGTTGGCAGCACCTATTCCTATAATCTACAAACAAGGATGGGTTACTTTGATATTTTTGGCCTCTTTTTGAAAATCGCCAAGTTCATCGTTGGCTTAATTGAACCTACTAAAATCATTCTTACTATAGCGCTCGTGCTGAAAGGTTCGTATATAAAATTCTAGCGGGGAGATTTATTGATTAGGTATTTTATAACTTTGAATTATAATGTTTGATTGTTACATTTTTTTGCAGTTTTTATATTGTATCAATTTCTGTTAAGTTTTCCATCATTTTAACATATTTGCTGATTTATGGAATTTCTAACTTATGTGAACAACTAAAAACTTTGATTCATAATTTGAATTATTATTATTTTACTCTTTTTATATTGTATTTTTATTTTATTTTGTGCTTTGATTTGATGTAATTAACATTTTCCGTTCATCGACTTTCTAGCTTCTGCCGTGTAAAAGCTCGATTCTCCGATCACGTGAATGTAAAAATTTTATGCTTTGATTATTTATAATGTTTTAATAATACGTTTTAAAATTTCCAGGTATTTACCATTGTAGTAGATTCATTATTTTTTTAGTTCCTGCTGGGTGATTGCCCCCTTGGCGGATCTCGTGAGTGTAAAACTTTTTTTTGTCGTTAAATCGAAAGTTCTATTGATTGTTATGAAAAATTAGCGTAAATATATGAGGTAAATTGTTTGGCTAAATTTTTAAATGATTGTGAGAATAATAATAGAAAATACAAATTTTCTTGAGGTGTTCTTGTAAAAGAAAGGTGCCCTGCTAGGATCCAACCAAAGGTAATAACACTATTCTTAATAAGAAAATACATTAATTTAATTAAAGTAAGAAAAAAATCATTATTGGAATGTATTATCTATTGCAAAAAATTTTATACGAATCACATGTAAAGATCTACACAATATGTTGAGATTTAACTTTCCCTTAACCTTTTCCATATCATGAGTGAAATTGTAGATTTAGATATTTAACACATTTGCTAACATGTGAAGCTTCCTAGACATATAAAAGAAAAACTAGTTGTATAGAAATATCAAAGATTCTATATTCTAATTATTAATGGAATATCTCTCTCTTCGTAGAATCACTCTTTATAAAGACTTTTAAGGGATCAGTATAATATATTTTTCAAAGCATAATCAAGCATTTCAACTGGTTTATAAAACTTCTATAGAGTTCATTAAAGCTAATCTTGAAGTGGGTATTGAAAAATCTTCAGTATTAGAATATGTATTCGGTTAATAGAAGTTTAATTGTACTTGACTAATAAGGAATGCTTTACTCTGTTGCTCATGTTATTATTAATAAATTAAATACAGGAAATATGTATTGTGTTTCAACATTCTGAGAGAAAGGGTGCCCAGTTAAAAATTAATTGCATTATGCCTTCAATGCACTTGGAAGAAATGATTAAATGATCTTGTTTTCCAATTTTGAAATGCGAAGGGAAATTTCTCTAGTGGCTTATTTGGAAGGAATAAGTTCAATCAGATGTAAACAAATAATGGAAAATTTTAAAATTGTATCGACTGATAAAAAGCCTGCTTTTAATAAATATTTTGATGATATTTATTGTAATTCAGCCTACTAATAGTATAAGTCACATCATCTACTTCTGCATGCCAATACTGATAAAATATATATTGTTAATCTATATTCACAATACATGAATGTCCAATTATTTTAAAATGAAAATTTAACTGTCAAGCAGATAGTTTGTTGAAAATACAGCATGACACATATTTAGCACATTATAGAATTTTAAATGGTACCTCTCCCCAGTTTATATCCTCACAACCTATTTCCATTTCAAAATGAATTGAAGATTCCTGACAGATATTTATGACCAGGCAACAAATTCTTGGTTTGTAAAATCGCGGACTAATGGAGATGTATTTTATGTTGTTAAAAAGATTATGGTAGCATTTCAGAAAGAGGCTATGTGTGTGTGTGATCAATGCCATTACAGGTGTGTAAAATTATCATGTTTGGCTTGGTATACATGTGAATGCTCAGATAATCATGCACCATGTAAACATATTAAGTTCATTCTTAAATTGTTTGAGAGATTCCATGTTGTTGAAAATGTTGAATATACTTATTTCCATATCTCAGATAGAAAGTGTGGTATGGGGTCTTCCGCCAAAGAAATATGTAATGACATAAGAAAAACCAGGAGACTGAACTTCTACTTGTAGTATTAAATTGTTTATTGCAAGGTAAAATAGTTCAGGAACAATTGTCTCAACATGCAATTCAGTAAAAGAAAGGTAAAAAGTAATTACTAAAGAATTATTTACCTGATCCTCTTGTACCTACCTCCCAATCAGCATTTAAACTAGCAGTAAATATTTAAGCCAACTATTGGGGATATAAAAATAAAAAGGAAAACTCTGGAGTGTTCTTTTTTTAGTTGTCAAGAAAGAAAACATTCAAGCTCAGGCAAGTCAGCATTACTCAATTCAAAAGCTATTTGCAAAAAAAAACTTAACTGTATCTTTAACACCTGATATATGCTTGTAGTGGAGTTGTTTTATGTTTTCCAAGACATTTAGCTTAGTTTTATGGGGTAAAGTTGTTGTATATTTTTATATCAGATGAGGAGGTAAGTAATTATCAAAAATGACCAAATTTTTGTCACAAATGGCTTTATGACAGTATATTAGAAGTATATAATTTAAAAATCATGCAGGATAGAGATTCCTTTGCAGTTGAATGTTACCACACAAATTTTGGAAAGTGATGGGAATATGGTAATTTTTTATATCATTCATTCTTAATAAAATTTTAGGCAAAAAAATTGATTTATACTTTTGGAACATACGAATTTAGAAATTACATGAATACTTTTTGCAGGTAAGTGTTTAATATAAAATATATAGAATCGGGTGATGTTAATGCTTGCTATCAATACAAGCAAAACTATATACTAAAGTAATTAATATGTTTTAACTTATGTGTAAATAATTCTTAATAATAAATTATTCATCATTTTGATAATATTTGTGCTGTTTGTTATACAGGAATAGACCTTGAAAATCTGCCTTGCCTATATAGAAACAGGTATTTCATCCATATGTTACATTTCATGGGTGATGAGGAAAGTGGTACTGAAAGTGATGATATAATGTGATTGTCTTTTTTATGGTATAGATGTACTAATAAGGATTTATTTTTTTGTCCAGTAATGGACCAGTTTTTGATATACTATTTGTTTTATAAATACTTTAAATAGTTTTAGTTTTTCAGGTTGCTTTATATGTGTTCTGTGTATCAACCAGATGAATGAAGTAAATATTCTTACATCTCTGAAAGTCTTGAATGACTTTTTGATCTTAAAAAGTGCTAGATGGAATTTTCAGCTGTGGTGACATATACATTATAATTGCATCACAGTTGTGAAAGACTTTCTAAAGCATTAAAGATTGTGTAATGTAATTAATTATATATATATGTATAGTAAGTAATATTTATATGATGGGAAATGCAATACAAGTTAATATTTTATTTAGTTTTAAAAGCAATCAATTGTCTACTTTTTTTAAGACTGCCAACAATATTAGTTACACAACACTTTTTAATACAGTAGGTATAATCCAAAACCATTTGAAAAATACAATGGTTTGTGCAGTAAAGTAGCTTAAAGAGTGGTGCATTCCATCTTATGTCAAAGCGGTACAAGTAATAAATTTTTCTTAAATCGAAAATCCTTGTATAGTTGATTTTTCATAATTTTTACAAGTTCCATAAGTAAACAATCATTAGCTGCATAGTTATTTATATTAAAATTTTAACATTTACATGCAACATAAATACATTTAAGAAAAAGAACGTTTAATAGTACATCTTTTGTAAAGAAAATTAGGAAACTGTATTTCTTTTTTTTTAAAAAGGTATAAAGTATTCATTCAGTTTTGAAATCCTAGAAATATTATGTAAGTCAATTATTTCTTTGCTACTTTCCATAATAAATGATTCTGTTGTAGCTAAGTTCATCAAAATCGTTTCCTTCAACCACATAAGTTATACTAGAATCCTAAGAGGGTTTTCAGATAAAAATATAACTTAGTTCTTCGTTTTGCTAGTTATTTTTGTAATGCTTGATACTCAGCTTAACAAATATTAATTTTTTTTAAATACTATTAAAACTTCAATATTTTCGCGATTTATACTTTTGTATTACTATTTAAAAAAATTTCCAGATGTGCTAACTTTTGAAGACTTTCAGAAATATATAAAACTTTCAGCTAATTGATGAATTGAGCCTTCACATAACAAATAGCGATCTTACATCGATAGATTAAATCAGTCGCATTAAAATAGAACCTCGTAAAAAAGTTTGTTAATGTCTGTCTCAATTGCTACTATTACTTATTCAAAACTTGCATAAAGACTTCTATTTTTCTTTGGTGATCTTTTTGACAATCACATCGTTCTGATTTTTAAAAAAAATGTATTAAAATAATTTTATATTATTATACTAATATTTTATTTTAGTAAAATGGTGAAATTCCGTAGAACTATTAATCTTGGAAGGGTTTTATTTGAAATGTAAGAAGATATTGCTGCAAAATAAAAGATTCGCAATAATATACTTTAGTATTCTAATGATATATTTCAATTATTGTGAGATGAATGAAAGAAATGCGTTTATTAATTTCAGTAATGAAACATGTAAAACGAAATACAAAACAGGGTCGGATGTGTGTAACAAGACAAAATTTGCTTGATAGTAAATTGAGAGAAACTCAGGAACGATCACAACAATCTCATATTAGAAAGATTTGTCTGATGATTATAAAAAAGAATTCAAACAACACCTTATTTATTATAAATTTTCCGATAAATATCTCCGAAGTTTCGGGTTTTTTTTTAATATCTAACTATTGGATTCAGTTTATTGATCAGCAATAAAATAAAGAAATGTTTAAAAAATTTGCTTAGTATAAAAAATGCATAAAATAACAATTGAATACTATGAAATTAGAAACCTGTGTTGCTCCATGACCCAATCGATCAATTTAAAACATTGTCAGCATATATATATACCTGATAAGATTTGGGCTAAAAAAACAAATTAAAAACTTCCTTACTGAGATCACTATGTACCCTAAGCTTAACATTTATAAAAACAAAATATAGACCTTTATAAATCGTTTCTAGGTTTAAAAAGAAAGAAGGGGAGAAAAGAAATTATTTTAGCGAAATGATTTTATGTTCATTGCAACAATAAAATTAATTATTTGTTAGAATTTTTTCGATAAATATCCGAAGTTTCTCGGTACTTTTGGCTTCCTAATCATTAAATTAAATTCTTCAATTAACAATAAAATAAAAAGATATTTATTAAATATGCTCAATTATATAAAAAACAACGCATAAAATAACCATTGAATACCATGAAATTAGGAACCTGTGTTGCTTCAAGATCTAATCATTCAATTTTAAATACTGTTAAC
>BMAO01012396.1:0-87634 GCA_019973975.1 Trichonephila clavata
GTTTTTCGTTTTATTTATCATATTATTTTTAAATTTCGACTAGAGAGACTTGCATTAAAAAATCTGCTATTTGCATAAAAAATCCCATAAAAAGCTTATAAGTAACATTCTTTTTCAATTTTCAATATTTGTTTGTTGAAAAAGTTGGAAGTGGTACACAAAATTGTTTTTTTTTTTATCAAACAGTGGCACTCTTCCCCAAAAGATTGGCCATCCCTGGTTATGGAGGTTTCGAAGACAGGTTGGAGAGAGAGAGAGAGAGATACAGGACCTAACTCATCGGAAATGCAATGACTGCTGTTCAAAGCGCCAGTAATTTAAACATGAAATTGTGGTGGCGGGGTCCTAACTGGGACCCCACTCACTCCGCTCGGCGCGTTTCTAAGTGTGGGAGGAAACACAGCATCACCAACAAACGCCATAAGAACAAATATATTTATTCAAGTTCTGAACAAACACTTAAACAATCACAAGTTTAACTATACGAAGAAACCTAGGAGTGATCTCTAGAACAACGATTAATCCTAATACTCAATTCTAAGTAAACCCGACTACCAGAAATGTATAAGGAGAATGATCACTAACGAACCTCAGGACGGTACTGAATCTACTATCTTAAATCTTCAATCTAATAATTTAATCTCATAAATTACACCTTTTAAAAGTGTGCTAAGTTCGTGAAGTAATTCTCCAATGTTCAACTTACTTGACAGCTTCGCGGCTCCTTCTCCTCTCTACATCTATAAAACCTATATATATCTATATCTATACAAATAAATAAAATTGAAGTGTCTGTTTGTAATTTCAAATTAGCAGCTTTTTACTTAATGCACTAAAAGTATATACGGTACTCATAACAAAAAACCAATTTTTAAAATTTTTGTCTGTCTGTCTGTCTGTCTGTCTGACTGTCTGTCTGTCTGTCTGTCTGTTTGTTCCGGCTAATCTCGGAAACGGCTGGTGCGATTTTAAAAATTCTTTCACTAATGGAAAGCTACATTAACGGGGAGTAACATAGGCTATATTTTATTCCCGTATTCTTACGGGAACGGAAACTATACGGGTGAACGTGAAACTGAATGCCAAGATGAACGCCAAATTCAACGCCAAGCTGAGCTAATGAAGTCGTTGCTTTGGTTACTGGCGACCGATGCTCTTCATGAGACATAACACTGTTACGCGCACATGATAATACGCTGACACGTGCCAGATTTTTTTTTATGATAGTTTTATCTCACTGTTCAGTTAAGTAGAGCATCGGCTGTTTCGGATGCACTTTTAAAAATAATAAATCAAGGCTTCATAAGCAAAAAGCAATGCAAGAAACAAAAAATTGATAAGTTTTACGGTTAGTTGTAATCCTTTCTTTTTTTTTTTTTTATTTACATTTTTTAGTCACATTTAAACAATAGTTATTATAATCCCAATCTATATAAATAAATAAAATTGAAGTGTCTGTTTATAATTTCAAATTAGCAGTTTGTTACCAAATGCATTTAAAGGTATATACGGTACTTATATCAAAAAATCAATTTTTAAAATTTTTGTCTGTCTGTCTGTCTGTCAGGGGGTTACTGGGGCGTACTGACAAAAAAAATCCTTCTTTCGAAATACAAGGATTATAATAATGAAATTTGGTTCACATTTTTCTTTTTTTTTAATTGAAATCCGCCAAGAACGGTTATTTTGGAAAACGATTCTCAACAGGATTGATAGTAAAAATTTCGTTTTTTCCCCGTTAGATTTGGCTTGCATGTTTATTTTACAGAGTAGAGATCCACCGAAAATTGGTTTTGCGGGAATCCACCTCATTGTAGTGTTACGAAAATGCAAACATCATTCTATACTTCAATTTCAGAGATTTTTAGAAAATACAAATAAGACGAATTCTGCCCTTTTTTTTTTTTATCAAGAGACGACAGTTACAAGTATAAGTATGTTTTTCAATACAATCGAACTCTTAATGATAGGACTTAGATATTAATAGTTGATATATATAACATCATGAAATACCCAGCGAAGCGGGGGGGTAACGGCTAGTATATATATATATATATAGACTTTATATAGTCGAACTAATTAACATATATCTATCTCGTGTTTTTCCTGAAAGGCTGTGAATTAGTATAAATGCTAGCCCCAAAGTTTCTCAAGAGGATTAGTTAGAATATCTCGCGAACAGCCCCGTCACAAAGTGATCGAGACACATATCCAAAGGTAAGCCATACCATAACTCCAGGCGATCGACTGGTATAATAATATCGAATGCGAGCTGTCAATGTGGGTTCTTCACGGAGCCAACTAACACAAATGGGGCTTTTATGGTGTTGTATGCAGAAGCGAAATGTGTCTAAAACGACGACGTGATGCTATTCCTGTGTCCATGTTCATCACTGATCAAACCACATTGGAGGTGCGTTTGTCTGCGATGGCCAAAAACATGGCAGGCATGCTAACGGCCCATGGCCCTTCAAATATCATCGCGCTGTCTTTACATACTCTTTCCCTGGAGACCAAATATTTCTTGATTCATGGTTTGGTCTTCTTAGACGTTAGTAATGAGACGCCGTTAAAAACCTTCAAGACATACTAAAAAGCCAACCTAAACCCATCAATTCTATTTTCTGCTAACAGTCACGGCAAACGCAAACTGCAATAGTGTGATCCCAGTAGGCTACACAATCCCAGTAGGTTACAATTAATTCTATTTCTATCAAAGACAACCAGAAGGCATTTCTTTCTCTTAGACGAGGCATAATAATTTTCTTTACCAGAACACAACTTTTAAATATTTTTGTATGAAATAGTGCTGTTCAAACTCTTCTTTTGTACTGAAGGTGGTGGTAAAGCTGCCTACTTTGAAAGAATGTGCTCAAAAGCTAAAGATTTACATATCACAGCATGTTTCGTCTGTCATATAAATTTCGCGTATTGGTACGCTACCTTTCTGATGTGGCAATTTTAAGAGCCAGTGCAGTGTACTTTCAAATCAAAAATATCCATAAATCTACATGGATTATGATTTATTCAACTGCGCTCCTTCTGAGCTCATTTCTGTAGATCAGTACTTCCCAAACTTTTTATCACTGTGAACCGGTTTTACGTTTGATAATTTTATCGCGGCCACGGGAAAAAGGGGGGGGGGGGAGGAGGAAGTCAGTTATTTATATATTAGTTAATTTTTATTTAATAATTTTAATTTAATTGTATTTAAACATACTACCAGAATAAAATACAGTTACACCACAAAAGTAATATAAAGTGATTTTCACGGGAAGTCGCCCAAATCTGAGAGAAATACACCATAAATAAAATGGGAATAATTTAATGTTCCTAGGGTGGCCCGGTACCATTTGATCCATGAATCAATAGGGACCAGCGGCCCTAGGTTTGGGGACCACTGCTGTAGATAATCTTATTAAATTTATTTTGCAACAATTGTTTGAAAGCAAAATTTGATAGAATTGAATTCGTTGAATTTTGAATTTAATTAACTTAGACTCTATAAGTGAGATAACATTTACTAAATAAGTAAGTAATGCAAAAATAAAATTAAAATCGAAATCACAAAGGTTGCTTGTTCGGCAGTTTTTCAGAAACGGTTTTTATATCATACATCATAATCACCAAGCAAGTTCTGTTATGACAATCAATTGTATGGTAATATTTTTTTCACGTTATTTTTCTGAGCATTATAAAACGAAAGAAATTTCTCGATATTTTTTCATAGGCTTATACATTTTGAAAGTAAATCTCAGCTATTGTAAAAAAAATTATTACCACAAATTTGGTGACTTTAAAATTAAAGCCCTGATTACATTAGGTGTACCAGAAAGCTTTGTTTGTTTCGGTTACAGCAAGTTTCAACAAGTATGCGCAGATTCATTTGATGCATATTTGGCTCTTTCTTTTTATAACTGAATGTATACATACTAGCCTAGCAAATGAACTAACAATAAAAATGTTTAATATTAATATTAAGTGAGACGTGATTATGTATCCATGGTTAATGAAAATTTTCATTTATGTCTCTGCATTTTGTATGAATTCCAACAAGAGAGAAATGTTATAGAATCGAGTAGAAATAATTGAAAATGGTTTGGTGAGAATATAGTTTCTAACAGAACATGCAGAAGATGTGTATAGTTCAAAAATTTGGGGGGAAATTAGTTATTTCGACTTTTCTGGTAAGCTGCTCTCTCCTAGAGCAAAATCCTTTTTTGACAACATCAAGCTCATTTCGGGCTCTGGGCGCAGGAGATCTACAGGGGCCCTTTGGCACTGGCGGATTGAAATTTATTGACTATAAGACCCGTATAAGCAGGACTTAGCTTATACGGGCCTTTCCAGGCCCCTGAGTGCCCGCTCCAAGTGCCCAATGGATAAACTGGCACTGGACAACATCGATTGTAGAGAGACTTGATTATGTTAAAACTAAACATTTCGGATCATATTTGGAAACCAGGCTTGATACGGAAATAACCGAAATGGATGCCACATAAGCTATGTGAGAAGAATTTGAATGATCATGCTACACATCTTTTGCTAGCACGGTACAAAATCAAACCTTTCTAGGACCGGGTGATAGCTGGGAATGAAAAGCTAGATTACCTTTGAAAACATTGAAAGGAAAAAGGCATATTTTGAACCCGTAAAACCAAACCTACCCCTTCCAAAAAAAGCCGAAATTGAGCCTCAATAAGAGAACGTTGAGTACATGGTAGGGCATTCAAGGACTAATACATTTTGATCAGTTGAAACCACACAAAAAGCTAAATTATTAGAAGTTGTTGTTGATAATCGACCAGGGTCTGAGAAGTCAGACAAGATTAATTAAATCGTTGAATCTCAAAAAGTCCAGCACTAGAAGGGGATCAGAGTAGATATCTTTGCTTTTGAGATTCATGCTGCGCATTATGTGTTCGGGGGAAGCCTGGTGATCTTGACACGTTGCGCAGATGGAGAAGATATTTTTGTTGACTGAGAAGGAGAGGCGCTTGATGTGACCACTATCAAGACGAGAGAGAATAGTCTGAGAGCATCTGTCACACTTGAGGGCTAGGGCCAGACCGAATCTATTCCCTGTATACCAATAATGAGTGGGAGGCACCCTCCACTCCAACAAATTTTGGGATTTTTTTAACGAGTATAATTCCAGATAGATACCGGTAGATAAGGAGGGAGTTAGAAGACTAAAGCCCTCCTTTGCCTCCTTATTAGAAGTACTAGCGACAATTGGATAATTTAGAAACAGGACTCCAAGAAAAGAGGCCGGCGATGTTCAATAGAAAGGACATGATATTGCTTAGTGATCATTCTAGGCCACATGCAGCTTTCGGAATTCGTCAGAAAATTTCAGAACTAGGCCGGGAAATTCTTTTGCATCCACTATACTCTCTAATTATCACTTGTTTCTGTACTTACGAAACTTTTCGCAGGGCAGAAAATTCAAAAACGAAGAAGATATCAGACAAGCACTGGTTCAATTTTTCGTTTCTAGAAATAAGGCATTTTTGAAAAGTAGGATATACAAATTGTTATCACGCCGGCAAAAAGCCCTAAATAATGAGGGCAGTTATATTATTTAATAAAATTAATTTAAGTCATGAAAAATTTGTTATTTTATTTTATTTTGAAAACAGACAGATCTTTCCGGTAGATCTCATATTTAGCACATTACTCAGATTAATATTACTCACAGAGTGTTGAAAATGTTCTTAAACTTTAAACTAGGGGGCTTAAAATTGATGCAAGCGTCATTTACGATATATTTTTCCAATTCCTACTATTAGCTCACTCTCTCACTATATAATTATATATATATATATATGTGTGTGTGTGTGTGAGAGAGAGAGAGAGAGAGAGAGGGATTTTTTACACAGACCACTCTCTAGACGGCGCTGGCGACGCTAGCTACCAGCGGGAGAACAAGAGGAGAGAAAGGATTAGCGAGCGTGGGAGGCCTGGACAGTAGGTCTGAAATCCAACGCTGCTGAAAAAAAAGAAAGAGCTACTGGGAACTGGCCGTGAAGGGACCAGTTATCCAATGCTAGAAGGGGAGTGACGCGAAGGTTACTCATCCATCACCTGAAATCCATAAGCCATCGTGAAATACGTAAGAACAGTGAACCTTTGTGAACTGTTGTGTAAGAACTATACGAGGAATTCAAGGACTGAATACTGTCGTTAAGCGCAATAAGTGTTTGTCTAAACCATAGTTTCCCAACCTTTTTTGAACTGGCGCCCCCTTTTCTAGTGAATATCTCGATATCGCCCCTCCCACTCTAGAGAAATAAGAGTGTACATAATACATGGTGAAAACAAGAGTTAAATTTTTAAAAAAAAATATTCTATTACTAATAGAATACGTTTTTTAATTTAATTTTTTTCTAAAGCTCAATTTTTTTACTTGCGAATCTGAAATAGTTATTGCCACAAAGATATTTAAATGTGTAATGTTATATATTTTAGTCATAGATAGGATGTTGTTGGAATTGAAACACTACTGAATTTCTTCTTCATTTAAAAGAGTGGAATAAAAAAGTTTTAGCTTACCTGTTATAAAGACAGAGGAGTTTTGATGATACGAAGTAATTCATAATAAACTATTTTTTCAAAATAAATATAAATTGACAGTTTCAGCCTTGAATCCCACGTTAATTTCTGGTTAACATATTTAATTGTGTTTCTTGGATAATATACGTAATGAAATGCAGTGAATGAAACATTTTTCCTATTGCTCACAACGACAACACTTGCACTACAGAAATTAAAATGCACTATATCATTCAATTTAATGTAGGTCTGAAAGTAACTTAATCTTCTAAGTTTTTCATTCACTTCCCCAAACTACCTAAATATATGAATATTCATACATATGATATAGAAATAATTTAGATACATACAATCAACATAAGGTAAACAGTACGAAAATTTACTTTTGTTAGTTCATAATCAGCGTGTTATTTTAGTCTTTTTATTGATTATATTTGGTTAATCTGCCCAAGCCCCTCCGTGCCATCTCAATGCCCTCTAATTTTCTCTGGATCTTTTACTGCCCCTCTGAATGCCGCAAACGCCTACGTTGAGAACCTATGGTCTAAACGTTATTAATTATATTTCTGTGTGTTCGTCTAGTAGTGTGTAGTCCTGTAACAAATATCCACCATAAAACGTTAGTTTTAATAAAAACCAGTGTCATCCTTAAAATACCCCTAGAACTCCGTGCCACAACCTTACATATATATTTATTTATATATATATTTTGTTCAAATTTTCAATCGTTAATAAATACTTTCTATTCAACCAATCAAATTCAAATAAATTTTTTAAAACTTGTTGTGGATGACACTTGATGTCAATAGTTTTTTCAAATATTAATTAATTAATCACCGATTAATTAATTAACTACTGATTAAGTAATTAATTACCGGTTTTCGATGTTAACTTAGATTCGTCTCCATTCTTGTAACAATGTAACTGTTAAAACAATGACAAAAGTTGGCGTCGCGCGAAGACCGGTTTTTCAACCAAACTATCCAAACTGGGTGTCCATTGTTAGAACAATGCAGACAAATCATGCTCTTTTTTCAATTCCTACTATTAGTTCACTTTCTCCCTACATATATATCGTGTTTCGAGTCAACACCAAATAGCATTTCTCTGCTATATAAGTGCTATATATTTTATGTGAAAATTTTATTTTGCCTACTTTCTAAACCTACTTTCGTTTTAATTTTCCCTGCTGTAAGTACAGATTAAATTTTTAACTGCATACTAGGAAATCAATTTCAAAATTCACTTACGAGGTATATCAGATTCTTGACCAAATGAGCTTCGCTTCCGCGGTATTATATCTTCTGCTGAAGGAAACCTGTCGAAGTTCGGAAAACTACGCAAGACCTTTTCCAGCTGAACCGATTCTTCTTCAATAGCGTTACGTTTCTCAAAACTTCTTTCAGGTTCTTGTGTTTGCCACGAACAATGTGGTCTGTTTTCAAAGCTTTCCGTTGGGACTGGCTCCGGCTTAATAGTACTGCCCTCCATGCATATGTAAGTATCAAACTGAGTATCAGAGCATGATGGGGGTTTAAGGACGATTTCTGGCTGTGTCTTTGAAAAAGTAGACATTTCTACTATTTCTGAATAAACCACCTCGATTTCTGCTGCCATGACGTCTTTGCAAGTTTCGAAAAATAATATCTAAGGTGTTCACTTGTGCATAGTCCAAGCACATGAAGATTCTAAACATGGAGTGGAATCTGAAATATTTAAGAACAGTTCTAGATTTGCAAAAAAATGAGCAAACTGTACGTATTTTAAAAGTGACGAAGGAGTAAATTTAGTACCTAACTTAAAAAAGAAAAATAAATAAATTGCTTGTGGATATACTTGTGACGGGTGCTTACGCGTTTCACTAACCTTCTCTTATAAACTTTTTAAATTGTATTTATTTTGACCAATCCCCGCTGAGAGCTGAAAGTGTGACTTATGCAAATAAGATAGTTTCGGGTTTAGTGAGTTCGAAAGAGATATAAAAGGGAGAAATGAAATGAAGAGTTGAAGATGATTAAGTGGTTTGATAGAGGAGGACTCCGTGTTTTGATTGAAGAGTAAACTACGTGATTGCTTAAGAAAGTGTTTCTAAGAATTTAGTTTAACTAAGTGAAGTTTGATAGCGGAAAGTAGATTATTGAAAAAGATTCATTAATTTGGTTCGGCGTAATTGAAGATATCCTGGATTGAAGCCAATTCATAGATTCTACTAGTTTCCAAGTTCATTCCGAAGAAGATATCAGGTCTGTAATTTTTGTAGATTAGATTTAAATGTGTAGTTTGATTGTATGCGTTATTCCCCTCGTGATATCAGTTAGTATTCCGTCGTCCATAATTGAATTCTGATCGCACTCCATGATAATTTATTGTTCTTAAAGTTGATTATTAATTGTGTATTTCTATCCTAAGGAAATAATAAATAACTGATTTATTATTTGAGTAGTCATTAATTATGAATCCTACATATCCAAACATAGATAATATGCAAAGGGTAATTAATAACCCTGGGGGTAGTGGGAGACTACGACATACTTAAAGCAGTATTTTAGGCCGTTGCATAAGTGAAATATTTTGGACATAAATGTTTGTATAAGTTATTTATTAATTTTAAGTTATGGTTTTACTAGGTAGATATTTTTTTTCTAAGTATACCCCCCACGTGTTTTTTTATCTCTATAATGTATTCTTACTTTTCGGAATTCCACCCATTATCGAACACTTTTAACATACAAAGTAGAATTAGAATGTTTTCGTTATTATCCATGTGAATAATCAAATATTGAAATAGATATCTTTCTTTCCCAAAATAACATGATTTAGCTTTATTTAGAATATTTCCAAATTTTAAAGAGTAAAAAATTAAAAGTAATGTCAGTTATTTTTTGAATCGAATTTTCTACTAGTTTTGCCTGTGAGCTATATGGATCGTCAGGGGATAGAATAGCGAAAAAAATTTTTGTTTAGAAATGGATAAAATAGGAAATATTATTGAAAGAAGCAATTGCTGCAAATATAGAACCAAAATAAAATATTCTTCTTTGAACTTATAATCCTCCTGCCTAATTTACTTTTAAAATCTGTTTAAAAAATAAAAAAAATGAGAAAATTATTAGAAGTAATTTGTTGTTAGATAACTTGTTACAGGTACTTTCGGGTTCTTCTACAAATCCGCTTGGGGCAGTGGCGTAACGGAGAATATTAGAGCCCCTTGTAAGGTCAGGTTTAGGGTCCTGAGTCCAAATACATACTTGGAGTCAGTCAGGTTTTGGGCCCCCAACAATCCCTGGGCCACCCACAATGTGGGGGATGTGGGAGTGTAGGTTACGTCATAATCTTAGAGGAAACTATTCTTTAACTATGATTTTAGTTTGAATTTTTAGTTTTGTACAGATGACTTGATTTTATGCAAATGTAGTTACTATTTAAGCCCTATCGTTAAGGTGTGTGAGGTTAATGGTTAATCGGTGAACGTGAAATCAAAGAATTAGAAAACGTGAACAGCATCTGTGTGGTTGCTCGTCCTGAGATTAATAGTCGTCGAAGAATCCACTAAGAATTGTGGAAGTAAACTTGGAGCTGACCGAGCTATCAGGATTCGAGAAAGATCATAACAAGGAGCTCCAACTGAAGATAAGTGAATTTCAATTATCTAGTATATCCGATTAAGGGTTCAGATTGCCCCAGAGTTAAGCTATAAAGTTGTATATTTCATGAAGTGTTAAAGATACAATATAAGTAGCTATTTTTAAGATCATGTCTGCTTCTTCACCAAACCTTCTTACACCCGCGACCATTGGGCCTCGACAAACTCAGTAATTAAATCTAAATAACATTTTTTACCATTTTCGTTATGTACTTATTTTTATTAAAACTTTATAATTTTCAATATTTTTACATTTACCAATATTTATTTGTATGTGTGGAGTAGCACTTTTAAACCAATCTATTGCATTATATAACTCATAGATGGGATTGTTTATAACATCACGAGGAGAAGAACCTGTTTGTCTGAGGCCACTGAAACTTGAAGCTGGACTGGATCTTTTTCTCTTCCACGCAGTTGACTTCCAAGTTTTGGCGTTGTATTCCGATGGGACGTAAAAAGATCAGCAAGTGTTTTGACTTTTAAGGTGACTGCCTACGTTGAAAATGTCGTTTTTCGACTACATAAGGCAATTTTTTTTTTAATTTCAAAATCTTATAGTTTGAACATTTTTCTTTCCAAAACAGTTTTGCTTTTTCCTTAACGCGAAATAGAAATTAAGTTATAGTGATTTTAAAAAACATCACTCTCTGCAAAAGGGAACCGGAAGTAGCATTTCGAAACCGGAAGTTGCAGAAAACTGCAATATTTAACTCAAATTCTACAGTTTCTCTCATTTTTTTAATTTATAAAATATATTTCCGTAATTTTTCAAGCGTTTCAGTCATTACTTTATTACTAGTGTAGTTATTTCTTGCTAAAAATTGGCAACAAACAGTCTGTTTACATTCCAACTTGAGTTTTTCTTAAGCAATATGTTTGGTCTCTTTTTCTTACAAAAATTTATATTTTGTGACGGATCTGTACGGTCTTCCCTAATCTTCTCAATTATTCTTTCAAGTTTTATTTATTTCAACCAATCTCCACCGGGAGCCAAAGCGTGATTTATGCAAATGAGAGATATTATATAAGTTCGGGTTTCGCGAGTTAACGTGGTGAAAGAGAAAGAGATTAGTAAAGTGAAGAGTTAGATTTTTGAAGTAAACTGAATTAAAGCATCGGTGAATCAACACGCAGTTGTTGACTGATTTAATGAGTAGTGACGCGACGAGCTAAGCTGAAAAGTTAAATATTGAAATTGGAATGTTGAGTGCGGATCCTAGCCATTAGCCGATCCAGCCCGGAATACATCCTTCACCACGACGAACCTGCCTAAGTATAAGAATCAGGTTAGTGACTTAGAAATTGTAAATACGTGTACGTGTGTTAGCTGTAATTGTACGTGTTGATCTTTCGTGGATTCAGTTCTGATTCCGTAGTTCCGCTAATAGTAACCCCTCTCATACTCCACTGTGTTTTATTGTTCTTAAATTTGAATCGTGTGTGTGTAACCTGCCTTAATTAAGAGGTATCAATAAATATAGTGATTTGTAATGATGTCTCTTGAATTCGTTAATCCGCCTACACGTCCAGAAACAAGTAACTGTAGACGAGGAGATGATAATCTTAGGGGAGGTTATATGTCACGACAATTTTACTTTAAAAATTTGCTTAAAAGTTTTTTAAAACATTTTAAATATGGGCCATAATTACAAATCTCGCCCAAAAAAGCGAACGTTTTCCGGAAATCAATATACAAACAAACGCTCAAGTATAGATTCTCAAGATACACCTACTGGATGTAATATTGAACGGAAAACTGCAAGTGCATCAAAACTTGAAGTTCTAAAGGATAATTTCTTAGAAAAAAGTTCTGGGAATTGTAATGAAATATTCGGACATCGAATATTTGATATCATCACATTGCTTTCTGTTTTTTCAGTACTCTGTTGTCCAGTTTGCTTACATGATGAACTCAGTTTGACAGAGGACTCTAGGTATGGAATATGTTCAAACTTTTCCATAAAATGTAAAAACTGTGATTTCTTAAAAGGATTTACTTCATCTGAAAAAATCAACAATAATTTTAATCTGAATACTCTGATTGTTTTTGCCTTAAAAGTAATTGGAAAAGGGTACACTGCTGGAAATAAACTGTTCGGTATGTTGAACTTGCCTTTCCTTTCCAAAAAAACCTTTCGAAATCAAGAATTAAAGATTCAGCAGGCTGCATCTATAGTTTCTATAGAAAGCATGAGAAGAATGCAGCAACTGAGGTGAGGGAATTAAAAAATTCGCCCAAAGAATCATTAAGCTGCTGTGGCGTGTCGATGGATGGGACTTGGCAGAAACGTGGCTACTCGTCTCATAATGGTTGTGTCAGTTGCATATCCATTGACACAGGAAAGATTTTAGACATCGAAATAATGTCACATTTTTGTAGAACATGTTCAAAGCTGACTAAAGTTCCAGGTGTGCTGCTTCTAATACACATGTTTGTTTCAATCATAAGGGTTCTGCTTCAAGCATGGAGACTGTTGGAGCATATCGCATATTTGAGCCATCAGAGAATCTACGTAAATTACAGTACACTGATTACTATGGTGATGGGGATTCCAAAGCATATGAATCCGTAAAAAATATGTATGCTCCTTATACAGTTAACAAACTAGAATGCATTGGTCACGCGCAGAAAAGGGTTGGGAGCCATCTCAGAAAGTTAAAAAAGTCGGTGAAAGGATTGGGAGGAAAGGGAAAATAGACGGACAATTTTATCGATAAATTGCAAAATTATTACGGAATAGCAATTCGCAGTAATACAAACAATTTAGCAAACATGCAAAGCGTAGTTATTGCTGCGTTTTATCACTGCTGTTCCAGTACCGAAAAGTATATGGATGGTCAATGCCCAACAGGAACCGATAGTTGGTGCAAATTTCAAAAAGCAAAGGCACTTGGCAAAATATTTCCCGCCGGATCCCCTGGACTTCCACACAATACTATAAATTTTGTTAAACCACAATACTTAAAACTGTGTGATCAAAAACTTTTAGAAAAGTGCTTGCATGGAATGACTCAGAACGCCAATGAGAGTTTCAATGGTGTTCTGTGGAACATAGTTCTTAAACAAAACTTTGTTGTACGTCAAACTTTGCAATTAGGGGCATATATAGCAGTTTTACAATTTAATGAAGGTGCTAGTAGTTTATTAAAAGTAATAAATAAGATGGGGTTAAATGTTGGTAGTTATATGATACGCGTATTAAAATTGTATGACTATCGACAGATTAACGACGCAAAAAGACATTCATTACCCTTTACAAAATTAAAAAGGAAAAAAAACACGAGCTCACCGAAAGAAAAAAGGGTTGCACCAGGAAGAAAAGAAAGGTGTAACATATAATCCTGGTGATTTTCAGATAATTTTGTAAAGAATGTATACCTTTTACATTAACATAAAACTTTAAATGAGTTTTTCTCAAAATTATGTTTTTGAAAGAAACTCCTTACGAGATGCATGATATTTTAAGAATAAATCAAGATAATGCTTTAAAATTTTGTGTGAATGTTTTTTATACTATTTTTCATAAAGTGGACCATAAGTTTTGTTGTAGGTTGAATAGTTTTTCACACACACACATTTAGTGTAGTTTTTATAAAGAAAAACCTTAAAAAATATCAAAATCATCATATTATAATGTATAATTGCCTGTAATTTTTTTGTATTTTAATATTTCTCTTAGATATTGGTTCATTTTAAGAAGCACCATAGTATGTATGTTGTGTATAAAAGAAATTAAGATAATTGCATTAGAATGTTTTATACAGTGTTTCCCGTTTTAGTATAAATTTGGTAAAATTTCCTTCAAAACAACCAATTTTTCTAAAAGTACAATATTTATTTTAAAATTTGTATGCCCCCATTTACAAAAAATTTTCCTATTTTTCTTCCTAAAAACACTCAATTTGTTTTAAAAAGTTGTTTTTTTTTAAAAAAAAAAATTGGGTCCGAAGTCAAAGGAAGCAGTCAAATTTCATGTTAAATCTTAAATGCTTTGTCTCGTTATGTACCCTTTTTTATGCCATTAAACATTTTTAAAAGATATTTTTTTGGTTAAATCATAACATACTTTTTCTTCTATCAACTTACATGTATATATAAAGACTTAATAAAAACACTTACATATTTAATAGAGCAAGTTTTCATATACACATGTATATCAGTCTCTTTAATAGTTCTGATAGTAGTTTCGTCCAAGCCAAAGTACTATCCTTTTATAGTCTTAGCATTTTTCCTCCTAATCCAGAGTCAAGAGTTTTATTAAAATACTATAGATTGTTGAAAAAATGTTTTGAATATTGAATAATTTTTTGGTAGCTGGAACTGTATAGACTTCGCTCCAATGTCTTGATTTGATGACGGTTTAAAACTGAACTGATCAAACGATAAGGCATTAAAAATATTACATAAAACATTAAAAATAAGCAGGCGATAAAGCATTAAGCAATTTTTTTCAATCCAATGTGCAACATGCACATTAGAGTGGATTGAAAATTTTTTTTTTAGAATTTCAAAACCTACCTACGTAGGAAACATGTTCTCTGGTATATAGATGAAGGGCGAAATAAAATTTAAAAAAAAAATGAATTAGAAGTACTGCTACAAGGGAAATAAAGTTTGTATATTTGAGAGTTTTTTTTCATGTTAAAAAATAAAAGTAATTTTAGTTAAAGAATAAGTAATATAAAAAGAAATTTAAATCAATTCCTACTTAGGACAACAAAGAAAAATTTATTTTAGTTAATTTTTATTAAATAATTACAATCAACACAATATAAATTTGTATATACGTATGACAGAATCACAACATTAAATGGCAAAATAGAAAGTGGTTTTCCTTGCAATTTTTTCCATTTTTCTTTCTATATATGGTATTGAACTATATTGTTTGTTTTTTTTTTATTCATTCATTAAATTTAACTATTCCAATAAAATTGTATAGAATATAAATCACATTCTCAGAAATTAGGACAACCTAAGTGGGATTTGTACCCGTGACCTTTAGATTAGAAGTCCACCGCGCTACAGGGACACAACGAGCGATTTTCCTTCTTATATATGGTGTTGGACTATTATTTTTGTTTTTTACTATTTATTCATTTTTTTAATTTAATTAATGAATTAATATTTGAAAAAAGTGCAGTAACATCAAGTGTCATCCACTACAAGTTTTAAAAAAATGTAAGTGCAAAAAATGTGTGTTCAATTCTACTTCAAAAAATTCACAGAATTGAATTTGATTTTTTCCTAAAAAAAACTAAGGTTTTAAGATGATCTTTTAATTTATTTTTAAAACTAAAATATGCGTTAAGAAGAGGAAAAGATGTACCTTTCACACGAAAAACAAATTATGACAAAACATGGCTTCTAAATGAGGTATGTACTTAAAGCTACACACAGTACACTTTTTCAAAACAAAAACAAAAAACATTTCGGAGGCAGTAACAGTAAAAATAATTTGTATCTTATATTCAGATTATATGATTAAGCTGATTCTGAAAGTAAAAAGTGTCAATTTGACCAGCCATTATTTTACAATTTTAAAAAATTAAGAATTTTTAAAGTTTTTCAAACTTTTACAAAAGGCTCAATTTTTAAATTTTTTTTAGTCATTTTAAGTGTTTTATATTTCTTAGGTTATTGAGAACAAAAATTTTTATGGATTTTAAAATCTATGCCCTTGTTGATCAAAACCTGGAAAAAACACGAAAATTTTTAAAACATGAAATTTAGCATTTTTTATAAAAAAAAAAAAATAGACATCTCAGCCCTAAATCCATACTAATTTTTATAGAACATAAGTTTGAGAGTATATACAAAAAAAAAAAAAAAAAAAAAAAAAACCTCAAGGCTCTATCTTGAACACACACAACACACACACACACCACACACACACACACACACACACACACACACACACACACACACACACACAAAACACAAATTAAAAGATTAAAAGTCTGAGAAAAACGTATTTCAAGTTTGTAAAGGCATAAAAGAAAACTTGTAAAGCCCTTAAAGCTCTAATTTTTAATATGTTATTTTCCAATGTATTTTCTACATTAAAACACTTTTTCAATTAAATGTGACTGAAAATATTTTTAAATTCAAAATATATATTTGCATAATATTGATAGCATTTGTTACGATGACAGTTTATTCAATTTCATCTTAACCAAATATTTTCACAAACGTTTTGAAACACAAAGAATTTATGTTATGGACAAGATAATAATGATTGTAACTTAAGCTAAAAATAGCCATATTTGTACATAAAGTTCAATTTTTGTTTTCAGTTTTAAATCGGGGCACTGTTTAGGAAATTTTAGTTTTCTTGTTGTGCGACTTTAAAATACTAACATATAGTACAACAATATTTTACGATAATGTACTGTGGTATATTCAGTTCAAGGAAATATTCAGTTTTATCTGCAATACTTGAATTCAGAATACTTGTATTCGGAAGTCTAATTGCAGTATCAGACGAGGACTGATTTTTAGATACATCATTTTCAGTAGTATTCGATCTCTTCGAAATATTGTTTTTCACAGCAACCTGAGAACTTTTTGGCCATTACATTTTTTTAACAAGAAAAAATTAATGATAAAGTTTCTAAGTTGTAAAAGCTATTTTTTTAAACTAAAATTGGCATTGAAATCAATCTTAATTAAGTAAGTATGAAAACTCAAAATATATTCAAAGCAAAATCAAGAAGAAATGATTTTAGTAATGAAAATTGGAATTACAGTAGAAGTCGTTTATCCGAATCAATTGGGACCGGACACCGTTCGGATACGCGATTGTTCGGATAACCGAAAACCGAATGCGATCCATGCAGTATATGATACTGCACACTATACACATATTGAAAATCATCCCATGCGGGAAACGTGCTTAAAGAAAGAGCAAAATAGGTGCAAAATGTCGCAATTTTACCTTGCTTGTGGAAAATAATCACTTATTTTTCGCTGTACCATTTTGCACCTTCGTTTTTTCAATGCACGGTCTCTGATTCTCTTCAGCAGCAGTAGTTGAGTAGGACAGCACGCTGATTGTTGTTAGTACCACTCTATAGCTGTCTCTAACTCAGAAACACGTCAGCATTTGATGGACCCTTGATACTTTTGTTGTTGTCCTCGTCTTCATCCGTTTCATGGTCGACAGGGTCGGATTCTTCTTGCACGGAAGTCACTATCTCGTCATCATTTAGCATTTGAAATCCACAGTCTTCTGCATCGCATTCCATCCAGGTTTCTACATCACAAAACTCAACAAAAGGGCACGCATACACCCTCTCACTTGGAAACAAACTGACCTAATATTCCGCGCAGATGTTTACCAAATCCCACAGCTGAAATTCCCCAAATATCCCTCACCATGGATTTTCCCGTCACTTTTGACCTCACACGAATCAACTGGTGAGCATTGCACTGTTCGAATACGTATTCGGACTTGGTTCAGATATTTGACGCACCGGATAATAAACGTTCGGATGAACGGCGTTCAACTGTAATAAACATTTCACACTAAAAAAATTGATTGTGCTCAAATTGTTTTTAATTAATTCAATTTAAGAGTGAAAAAATGTTTTCAAATGAAGCCGATACCAAAACCAAAGCTTAGAAGGCTTCAAATACATTAAAAACTAATTTGTTTTCAAATCTGTAATTTGGCGACAAGTTTCCCAATGAAATAAGCCACAAAAAAAAATTGTTTGGTAATTTTGAATTGTGTAGTGTTCTGTGTAGCCTTAATCTATCTATCTTTGCTCCATTTCATACTTGACAACCTAATAAATATATAAATAAATATATAAAAAGAGTGTGTGAACTATTAGTAGGAATTGAAAAACAGGTATTTTAGAACATTTTAACATTTATTGAGATGAGGGGATGCATACTCAACAGTTACAATAAAAAACACGAGTTACATTGAGTAGTTTCTGTAATATTAGTTATTTTAAAAAGCCTACTGTCGAAATTGCAGGGCACAAGAAAAGCGCAAGAAGGTGAACAGCTTGGATCGCACTGATTCGACAGTGAGGGGAGAGAGAACAGGGGACAGAGAAAATGTTACAATGTGCATCGTCTTAAACACTTCTCAGTACTCACTCGGCAATAATCATCGTTTTTGGTTATTTATACTGTAGCAAAATGTTTTTTTGAGTCTAAAATCATGAAATCAAAATTAAGTCTTTTTCCAATTTTTTCAAAAATTTAACCTCTTTGAGGCAATATTAAATTTTGACATTTTTTTCCTGATCTCCATACTATAGCACATCTTTCCCGCATAGGTAGGTTCCAATTCATTATATTATTTTTCTCCATACAACTACGATCCCCCAAGTGTACATATGTGTGTGTTCCTCACATACTTAATCAGAGATTCCTAAGTCTCACTTGTTTACTAAATAGCACCGTGAAATTTTCAGTAAACGTTCCAATCAGCGACAGAAAATCATTTTAAATTAAACCCGTCAAGTAAAAAAAAAAAAAAAGGAATTTTTAGTATTTTTTCGTTTTGCCAGCGCAGGTGATAAAGTCGCCAAAAATTATACAACTGACGCCAAGCGGAATATTCCCGCTGGTAACCTTTAATCTCCACATTTTCAAAACAAGTAGTGGTCTTTTCTTTTCGGTTCTTTTCTTTTTCGTAATACATCAAAAATGGACGAAAAACCAATGAGAACTAATAATATTTTTTTTCTGTGTGCAGTGGCGGATTAAGCGGGTGGTGGACCTAGCGGCCGCCAGGGGCCCCAAGCATGATGAGTGCAAAGGCCAGCGACAAACCAACCACGCCACCTTGGAACAAGAAAAGAAAAGAAAATGAAAATACAATGAAACCCCCGCTAGAAATTTATCGAAATGCAAAAGAAATCCTAATGTAGAAAAACTTTTGAAGATATTTTTAACAATACCGAAATTGAATGCATCAGGTGAATGATCTTTTTTAGTTTTAAAACGTGTTAAAAAAAATTTAAGAAGTACTATGAGAGAAAAGACAAATTGAACAGCATGGTCATATTATATACAGAATAAAATGTTTTGGACAAAATAGATATGGTAAAAATAATGGATGAATTTGCCAAAGAGAAATCAAACTGTATAGCAAAACTGTGAGCTCTTAAGTAAAGTTTTCAATTTTTTTTTATTTATACAGTTAAGATTTTTCTTCAGCCGATGAGTTTTGTTATAGCAATACATTTTATTTTGAAAATTTAAAGAAAGCGACTCTTTTCACTATTTTAGTTTTCGACTCTTTAGCCCATCAGCCTCATACCTTTTATCGCCGGGGGCCTCCAACTATCTTAATCCGCCTCTGTGTGTATTGTGTGCTGTCACCAATAACGCCAACTTGGCGAGATTTGAGTTGATGAAATGGATATTAACAAGGGCTTTCGGCCACCTCGTAGTTTTGAACCATAATCAACTGACGCGGACGACACATGAGCTAGCACCCTCCTCTCTTAATTTCCACACCACACCAAAGGGAAGACGTTTGGGCCTCGACATATTTAACGTCAGTGCCGATTTAAGCTCATTACGGGCCCTGGGAGCAGAAGATCTACAGGCCTTCTTGGCGATGGAGGATCGAAACTTATAACCAAAAAATCTGGTTAAATCCAGGTTATTCGTACCCTTCTGGGTCCCTCCAGGCTCCTGGGCGTCCGTCCCCAATGGATAAACCGGCACTGTTTAACGTACATCAACTTCCTCTTCACGGCGGGTATTCAGCGGTACTAGATTCGAACTTATGACACACCAGCCACGAGTCCGTTACTGTGACTACTAGGCTATCGCAGCCACGGCGAAACGGAGAAGTACCACATTTTTTTCGGGATAGTGTAATTTCAAAATTGTGTAAAAAAATTTTAAAAAACTAAAATATACCCTTTTTTATAGTTAATCGAGCTAAATTTAGTCACCAAATCTGGAATTAATTGCCAAATCCGGAAATCGGATTTGAAAAGGGGAAATCGTTAACCCTGTTGAACCTGTTCAGGTTATTGTATTGCCATCGGTCCTGGACAAGTCAGCAAAATTTCGAATTAATCTGACCTTTTAAAGTGGGTAAAAATTGAGTTCTAAGATTCCGTTACATACAAGTGAAGTTTGTAAAAAAGGATGTTAAAAAAAGAGTTGGGTATGCATGGGAAAAAGAACTTAAATATTCAAACTTTTGCTATCAAAACAATTGTGTTTTCATTGAAAAACAAAACAAAACAAAATTGAAATTAAATATTCATTATTAAAAATCTTACAGTTTCATCAGAAGAAACTGTAAAAAATTGCTACAAGGGAAGTTGAAGAAATAATGGCTTCTTACCATTTCTAGTGCCTTGCGATATCCATACTTGTTTTCTGAAGATTCACAATGAAGTAAAACTAAAACTTTTCCCGAGATATTCCAGAAGCTATTCGATTCTCACACACACACATCTCGCTTCTAAAATAAACACAGGAAACACTTCCAACCAAACGCGTGGAACGGATTCAGAATGCGGCAATGAGAAGAAAAAAATAAAAACCAGATTGGAGATTTTTAATGGAAAAAAAGAGTAGTCAAATAAGCCGATCTTTTCAGCGGTTGCTCAATAGTTTTTTGCGAAGTGGTGGCATCCTTTAAATTCACGTGCCGGTTGGGGAAAATGTGCTCAAAGCTCAGCTGCTAAGTTCATTTGAAGGTCAAATGATCTGAAAAGGGTTGGACGAAATAAAACAAAACACTAATATTCTCATGAAACGAACAAAACTTAATTCTCAGAATGCAAAATAACCTTCTTTTTTTGTTGGTATTTTGATTATTTTTTCGTTTCGTTCTGTCACGGGAGCATGCTATCATAACAACGAAAAATAAAATAAAAGCGAATGAATTTCTGAAAATTATACTGTAAGGCGAAAAAGGGGCGTACCTTTAGTTTTACGGGAAGTTGGCTAAATATTCTGGGGGATGTTCAAGTAACCCGTCCCGAGTTTGGTTCTATTGTGTAGCGTCATATTCGCCTTTTGGCGCGAAAAATTGATTTTATTCGAAGGAAAAAAATCTACACAACAAAGAATGGTTTTGCTCTGCTTGAAATGATGCATTTGTAAATACAAGTTTCAACAACAGTTCTGTGTTAAAAGGTCTTTTGTTTAGTTAAAATAACGTACAGAAAAAAAATTAGACGCAACTATTTACAACAATTTATCGGCCAAAAATAAAATTATATAAAACTGCCTATTTTGAGAAATTAGACACCATAAAATCCGGCGTATAACGCACACTTTTAACATACAAACTAAAACCGAAATTTAAGGGTGCCTGTTATGCGCCAGGTATAGCAACGATGGCTTTAAAAATAAAAAAAAGAAACGAGTCTTGCAGTAGTCGCATATGATGTATAACATCTGACTTTTTATCATGGTAAATACGCAATAGTGACTTTAATCCTGAAAGAAATTAATCGGTTATGACTGGAAATAATTTTCTATTGAATAATTATATCTTTAAGGAAAATTTTATTTCATTAACACAAGGAGTAATGCAGTTTTTTATCAAAAATATTTATTACTGTTCAATTTGGGGAAGAGCGGAGACAATAGATTTATGAAAACTAAAGTATGACACATATACTTGTGATTTCAAAGAATTTAAAGATCGTTGAAAAACGGCGTCAATAACAGTACCACTGTTAGTTGTCGAAACATTTCGATTAGTGTTCATTTCGAGCTTGAGTTCATCTTTCAGAAAAGCTATGAGCGGCTCAGCTTCTGGGAAACTGAAGTTAACGTTAAAATCATCACTCAAAATCATGGGAAGCGAGTGATAGTTTTTTTTTAAAAAAAAAGAGCAGAACCACCTTCGGTATACGGTAAAAGTACAAAATGCAGGAAATATTTAATTTTTTTAACTGATTCGGAGAAATGTATGCGACCACCAAAATGACAAGACTTGCTGGTATGTGCGGTAGGCGGGCGTCTTACAGTTGGACCCTCAGACCAGGGTAGCGAAGAAACACCGTCAAGCGCGCGCATGCTTATTGTTGTTGTTGTCGTGCCCTTCCCGCAGGGGAAGGAATAAAAGTTGCCATTGCCTGAAGCGCATGCTTAAAAATTAGAAATATTAGAGAAAATCAAAAATACCCGTTTACTTAATTAGTTTTTTTTTAAATCGAGAAATCTTTTTTAATCACAATTAAAAATATTTTATTGACAGCGTCAGGAATTAACCTCAAAGTATGAAATGATAAGCACTTAAATATTTATTCAAATAATTCCATATTACTTACTCCTATTTTTTTTAAAGAATGATGAGCTTTGTCAGACGCTTACCAGGAAATATAATAATTTTTTTTAAATATATAGTTTACACATATATAAATATATCCTGAGATTTCAAACACAACGAGCCCTGAGACTTAGACATTTGAGCGTAATAATCACAAGTTTATTCTGGATGAAGTCTAATAAGACTTGCTGGTGTGTGCGGTAGGCGGGCGTCTTAATTGCTAGTAGAGTTGGACCCTGAGACGAGGCTAGCGAAGAGACACACCCAAGGCGCTGAATTGGTCAAATCAAACAGCGCGCGCTTCCCCCGACTTCCTGTTACGCATTTCCGTCCCTTTTCACGAAATCACTCAAACAAATATCCAGCAACCGAGAGTAAAGATGTTACACATAAAAAATAAAGAGATGAATATAAAAAATTATATTTTTACATACAGTAGAACGTCGTTTATCCGAACGTTTATTATCCGAAACGTCAAATATCCGAACCAAAGTCCGGATACGTTTTCGAACAGTGCAATGCTAAACATTTGTTTCCCGTGAGGCCAAAAGTGACCGGAAAACCCAAGGGGAGGGATATTTGGGGAATTTCAGTTGTGTGATTTGGTAAACATCTGCGCCGAATATTAGATCCGTTTGTTTCCAAGTGAGAGGGTGTATACGTACTCTTTTGTTGAGTTTTGTTGATGTAGAAACCTGATGGCATGCGATGCAGAAGACTGGATTTCAAATGCTAAATGATGACGAGATTATGACTTTCGTGCAAGAAGAATCCGACCCTGTCGATGATTAAACGGATGAGGACGAGGACGAGGACAACAACACCGAAAGTAGCAACGGTCCATCAAATGCTGACGTGTTTCTGCGTTAGAGACAGCTATAGAGTGGTACGAATAACAGTCAGAGTGCTGTCTTGCTCAACTACTGCTGCTGAAGAGAATCAGAGAACTTGCAGTGGAAAAACGAAGGTGTACAATGGTACAGCGAAAACTAAGTGATTATTTTCCACAATCAAGGCAAAATTGTGACGTTTTGCACCTATTTGGCTTTTTCTTCAAGCACGTTTCCCGCGTATGATGATTTTCAATATTTGCATAGTGTCCAGTATCATATACTGCATGGATCGCATTCGGTTTTCGGTTATACGAACAATCGCGTATCCGAACAGTGTCCGGTCCCAATTGATTTGGATAAACGACGTTCTACTGTATATGGAAATACCGTTTATTAAAAAGAAATGACATATCTTAAAAACTCAAAGAGTTGTAGTACTGGAAGTACATTATTTTTTCAAAAGCCTGGCAAGAAAGCTGGAATAGATAACTTCATAACATAAGAACATTGCATACGTGCATTTCAGATTTCTTCATAAATTATAATTTAAAAAACTAAAAAAGACACTTTCATGGTTAATCGAACTAAAATATAAAAAAATACTTAATATAAGAATAAAATGATTAACGAGAAAATTAATGTCATAATGGTAAAAGCGAGGGAGTGATCGATATCAATTGTTATAATTTCTTACTTGTTCTAATCTGAAATGCAGAATTAGAGTAAAAATGTAGTCCTAAGCACCCCCACGCCTTTACCACAATGGCATTAATTTTCTCGTTAATCATTTTACCCATAAATGAAGAATTATTTTTTAGTTCGATTAAATAAGCGTGTTCTCTCTTCAGTTTTTTAAAACTATAATTTTTTTTAAAAATTTTTAGTTCGATTTACAATAAGTTAGATAAGATCTACATTTTTTTTTATTTCGATCTACCATTTATTCATTGATGAATTAAACTTAAATGCGTTATTTTTTAGAATCTGGAATACCCATTGGCATCCTATCAATGCGTCGATACGGCCTGGTTTGCGAAATGTAGGACTAGCCAACTGAAGGAAATCTGGAAGAGCTAAGTTTGAAATATTTCATGCGGAAAAAGGTGTCGATTCAAAAATATTTCCTCCTCCCCAAAAAAGAGCACGATATTCTCTCTGAAACTTGCATCAGCATAAGTCATAAAAGTACACGTTTTGTATCGAAGAGTTGATGAGAAATTATTTAATCAGGTGACCTCTGAATCAATTCTCAGCTGTTTTGATAAAATGAAGCAATGAATGATGTTTCATTCCACAGATCGGACAAGAGAATTTTATGTCTGAGTTTAACAATTAGAACATAGATTATTTTTCTCATATGCTTAAGTCTTTTTTTATTTCCATTTTCAGAAATACTGGGCAGTTGTTTATACTATGATAAGGAATTGCTGATGCACCTTCTCCTTTTTCACATAAAAAGCACTTTTTGTTTGTTTGTTGTATCTATTAACCATGAACCTTTTTCGCTTCAAGGTGACACCTTAATCTTTTGGTCGCCAAATATGGAATTAGTCACTAAATCTGGAAAATGTACATGGAATTAATCGCCAAATCTAGAAATCTTTCTTCCTGATGATCCTGATCAGGACAATGGAACACAATTATTAAATTATTGCATTGTCATCGGTCTTTGCGAAGTATGCAAAATTTCGAATTAATATGACCTTTTAAAATAGGTTAAAATCGAGTTCAATTTCCCGTTACATACAAGTGAATCTTTTAAAAGCGTGTTAAAAAAAAGAGAGTGTGCGTTATATACGCCGGATTGTACGGTGAATTGTTTATATGAATTATTATTTAAATAACCAAGATTACCTTGAATAAAACTAATAAAATAAATTACGCATAGTAGTTACTTAATATATTTTTACAGGAATACAGACATTTAAAGACTGACTGTTCAGCGTTTGAAAATTTATTTATTTCAATGCAATTTCTTGATTAAATCATGAATTATGGAACGGACATAAAAAAGGATTAATCTTCCAGTTATCATTTTTGCCCTATATTTGCTTTCTATACATTCAGGCGAAAAAGTATGCGTTTAAGGCCCATCCAATGAAAATCAAAGTATTCGAGTTTATCTCTGAAATAAAAATTAAATAATAAAATTTTTTACGATTGACGAGCCTGTGGTATTTAATGTTTAAGTTCATGAGCTTCTTAGTGGTAGAGTTCGAGTCCTGATTCAAACTAAGACCATTATACGGAATAATGGGAAGCTGCCGCTAAGACCATTATACGGAATACTGGCTTGCTAATTTCAAATTCCTTAAGCGACATGATATAAGCACAAGATTTTTGGGACAAACATTATTTACTTTTTTTGCCAACTAATGGCTGCACGCGCCAGGTCAATTTTAAGAAAATCAGTTTAATAAATAGGCATAGATATAATGATAAAAGTAAAGAACACACATATTGAAAAATAATTATTATTAATTTTTTGATGAATTTCATAATTTTATATTTAGGCATTTGCAATTTACCGTTTTGTGTTTTGTGTTAACTAACTGTATTTATTTTTCGAATATTTTTTTTTAAAATGGGCTAACTTCATGACGGTCCCGTGATAAATACAAACACGTGTTTTCTCCATTGAATTCAAAACAGACTTTAAGGGTATCCGACTGGGTGTGACAACATTTTTTTTTTAAAAAAGGAGATATGGGGATTTGTGTTTGTTATTTTTAGGTTTATTTAGTGCATTTTAAGAAACATGTGTTAAAATTAAGAAGAGAAAAAGAAATTATTATTACTAAAACGGGAAAAAATAGGTAAAAATTGACAAAAAATTGCATAAACGCGGCCCATTCTGCACCAAAGGTTTATGAACGAATTTTCAATTTTTTCAATCTAATATGTTGCTATATTATTCTATTTTGAAATGACCTTCAGGATAAGAGATATTTTCTTTTTTACAAAAACTAGAGCACTTGATCTCGGTTACAATATGAAAATGCTTAAAAAGACAGTGATTATATTCACATAAGGGAATGTAAATTTTGTAATATAACAGTGATTGATAAATCTGAAGGTTAAAACAATTCTACTATTATACAGAACTTACAGAAAAAATTTCACAGTTAATTATGTTCAAAACGTTTTTAGCAATCACTTACCCGTTTGATTATTTTCAAAAAATCACATTTCGAGTAAAACGCGTTTTAAAGTATGACATCTTGCTCTAAGTAATGGGATCTGCTTTGACTAAAACACTTGTAGTTTTGTTCTAGTAAGCGGAAAATGATGAACTTGGTATTTTTATAAAGCTAATAAGATGGCTCGTAAAATAAAATCATACAAAAAAATTTGTCAATTTTTGGCAAAATTCACAGTTTTAGGGTAGTCGGATACCTTAAACTAATTGTACTTGCTGTTCTATTTTTAAAACTTAGATAAAATTTCAAATTTCATAATTGGGAAAAGATTTTCAAATGTTATAAAAAATTTCTTCAAAAAGATATTATAATTACAAAAATAATCTTATTTCATGTTTATACCTACTTTTAAATAAAATGTGTTTTGATACCTATATGCATTACTGTTGCTGACAAATATGTACTTTTTAAGCGAAATTTTCTGCAAAGAGCAAAATTTGACAATGAAGTGCATGAACTTATTAACTGGAAACATATGATTTCTTTTATCGTATGACTATGACGTCACATGAGTTTTTCATCTGATTGGCTAGAACGTGATTTTAATTATGATGTGACAATGACGTCACAGGAATGTAGTCCATTGCAAATATTATTCTGTTGTTAACTTTTAAAATTAGGATTGTTTATATTAAAACAATAATGATAAATCTGGAAACAATTTTTTTGTAATTTTTTTTTGTTTTACCAGATTGGCAACAGTTTGGCTATTGGTATTAGCTAACTTGCAACGTTTTTGTTGAGCGGTATTTAAGTCTGACAATAAAAAGGGATTTATCAATTTTAAAGCAATTTGTTTATTCATAAACGATAAAAAACCAAATATTCATCACGAGATAACAACTTGGTTGTCACATCCACATCCCCGTTATTTGAATGCGGCTTGAATTTTCAGTTTCCAATTGCTTATTGTAAAGCTAAGCTTTTTGAAACACATTATCGAAGTAATCAGTTGAGCAATTAAAACTCAGTTTTTACATCCTTTAAAATGTTCTAATAAACGTCTGGAAATCCTAATTAATAACCTAATTCTTTATTTTTCGTGGAATATTTTCAGGAAAAACTAGTTGTTTATAGAGACCTAAATCCCATTTCTTGAATATCACATATATCATAAAGCTTTATTCGATATTATAACTACACATGTAACCGCTCTAGTCATAATAACTGTTAACTGACTGTCCAAAGCGTCAGAAGCACCCTCTAACAACCACATATCTACAGTAGAGGCAGGTGATGAAAGAATGTGGTCGCGCTATGAAAAATCGCCCATCTTCTTTCCACATTATTTTTGTTAATTATATGTTTTGTCTTTGTGCACTTATATTAATTTAATAAATAACTGTTGCGTTAAAAAAGACTTCATTGAATCCAACCCCAAATTTACCACATTTAGGGAAATCTTTAACGTCCAAATACTTTTCATTGCATCATTTTATTTCTTTTTAATTGAATAAAAATATGATAAAGGTAGCATAAATGAATTATGAAATGAAATCACTAGAATTATGTATTTGGAATAGGCAAAAAACGAAATCATTATTTAAAAAAAATATAATGAAAAATCCTTTTTAATGCATTCCATTCAAGTCTGTAGTAATAAAAAACATCTATTTTGAACCGCGTTTTAGAAAGGTTAAAATTAATTGATTGCATTTTTACATTAACAAAACTGTATACTAATAATTATTTTCCAAAGAAATCGATAATAGTATAAAAACTTTTGAAAGAATACCCACTGCATGGAATAATAAAGCCTTTTATTCCATTATTCCAACATTAACAAATAATGATTTATTTTACAGAAATTATTTATTTAGCTTTAGTTGATTAAAATTGCTATGACGACCTAAACAACATTTAATATTAATGTAAAGTCGGTACAATTTTTTCGAGTGTTTAAAAATGGATAACACATTAGCACTTTAAATTTTACCAAAAAGATCAGGACATATAAAAAAATTTCAGAATTTTTGTAAAACCTTACTGTTTTTATTTTTAATTGGAATTGATAAATCTTGATAGCGAACAATAACAGGTTTTCATCTTTTATAAAGTATATTAAAGATAGTTAAAAAAAATAGAATTTTAGAATGTGTGTTTCTATGTAAGCACTTTTTGTTTTTCAGTATTCCATTTCTTCTGAGAAAAAGACTGTAAGTAATAAAACATTTTAGAATTAAAAACGAGGGCTGTTTTTTAAGTAAGGTCCGTTTGTTTTTTAAAAAATAACAACAATATTTTGTTTCAAGAAACCTTTATTTTAGGATTGTACATACTTTTGCCTATTTTTCTACATAGCTGCCGAGTTTATTAATGCACTTGTCATACCAAAGAGCTAAGTTTTGAAAATACTCTTCAAAGAAGAGTTTGCCGCCTTGTCGGACAGCCAAGACTTCACGGCCACTTTCACTTCTTAACGGCGTAGCATGCTGTCAAAAGGTGTTTTGCTCCTCCACGACCACGCAAAGCCTCACACTTCTCGAACGACTCGGGACGTAATCAAATCCTTTGGCTGGGAGGTTTTGGACCATGCACCATACAGCCCCGACCCTTCTCCTCTAACGATTTCCACCTTTTCCGGTGCCTCAAACACAGTCTTGGTGGGAAGCGCTTCAGTGACAACGATGAAGTGAAAACGGCCGTGAACTCTTGGCTGTCCGACCAGGCGGCAGACTTCTTTGTAGAGGATTTTCAAAACTTAGTTCTAAGATATGACAAGTGCATTAATAAACTCGGCAACTATGTAGAAAAATACGCAAAAGTATGTACAATCCTAAAATGAAGGTTTTTTGAAACAAAATATTGTTGTTATTTTTTAAAAACTAAACGGATCTTACTTACAATAAAAAACAGCCCTCGTATTTTCCTTAATAGTCAGAAAAGTGTTCCTAATCAAAGTAAATAAATTATGACATTTCTACTATTATTTTAAGAACATAAAAAAAAGTCACCATAAATGGTAGAGATAAGAAGAGCAAACATACACTTGCCTCGTTTTACAGCTGTTCTAGAAGCGTTGTAAAAACGATTATGGAAAACGACAAAGAAAAACGATTCTGGATTATTAAGGCAAATGCGTCCACTGTTTGTTGCTTTTTTTATTCACAGGATTGGGTTTCAGATATAAGTGAATTCAGATATCATCAGCGAACCAAGAACAGCGCACATCGAGAAACAGCAATTAAAATCATGTGCTCTGATAGATATTATTTATTCCTTTGGCATTTGCTTTCTTGTTTATTGGGGGTGCTTTCGCAAAGAAAAACAGTTTGCCTCTCAAACAATATGTAATTAACCAATTTGTAGAAATCCTGATAATAATTATTAGAAGTGTACTCTATTAGCGCCGTAAGGCAGCGTTTCTCAAACTGCGGAGCGCAACCTCCTAGGGGGGATATGATAATTCTACCAGGAGTGGGCAAGCATACTGAAAAGTTGAAAATAAGATATTTAAAAAAATATTAATTTGCTGAAAGGAATGAATCAAAAGAAAATACATTCTGTGTTAATAAATAAATACACATTTACGCGCGCGATGATATAATATACTTATAAATGTTTCCGTACTGCACAATATATTTGATCATAAATTCATCAATACTAAGTTGTTTATTAACTTAGTACCGGGGTGGGCATTACATCGATCGTGATCGACCGGTGGACCACCAAGACATTTTGGGGGGACCGCCTTAAAGTTTTACTAGTTAATAATTGTATACGGAAAATTCAAGATTGGCTGACAGTACGCAGACTAAGCCTTCTACTGACTATAACTACGAAAACTAACTCTAAAGACAAAAATATTTTATTTCTTTAATGTATTTTGAATTGTTTCATAATAAATGTATCATTTGATATAATTATATTTTGGGCTATTATTATTAAGTTTGTATCGCGTTTTGCTTTAAACGCGGTTTTAAAAGTGTTTTTTTTTATTTTAGTTCTGTAGTTAAGTACATATTAAGTTATAATAATAACCTCTTTTCCTTACCTCATCACACCTACGACATTGGGCAGTAGCGTACACAAGCATTTTTAAAGGGAAGGGGGTTGAGGGTAGAAGGTCTACCATTCTCGTATCATACCCCAATACGCAGCCAAACATATTTTTTTGAATTTTTCGATTGTCGGGAACAAAAAACAGCAAAACATAAATTCCTGAATAAATAATTAACATTAATAAATAAAAAAATTACTAATATCAAATACTTTATTACATTTTACTGCATGGGACTGTAATGAATCGGAAGAAAATGAAGGGTTAAGAGAGGGTGGTTCCGGACCCGTGGACCCCTCCCCGCTTTTGTGTTTGCCATTGACACAGGGTGGACCGCAACTCCTTGAAAATATCAGAAGTAGCTCGCACTCTGGAAAAGTCTGCCCATCCCTGATTTAGTATAATTAAACTTATATTTATACTATTGCTTGTAATATACTTGTATTATTAACTAGTAATAATTAAACTTGTTTATTATTACTAGTGCTCCCATGGCCTTGTCATATACAAAATTATACGCAAAATTTAATACTTTTCTAAATAATTTGTACAGTTTATAATGAAAGTCGTATTGTTGCTTTAGCGCGTCAACACATATTATCATTGAATTCATTTCTTTGTTATTGTATTGAGGGGGAGGGGAGGCGCCATGAATATTATGATTGAAAATTGGGTCGTAAATCTTGAAATTTGAGAAGCAATGCCATAAGGATATTATAAATACTTTAAGACACCTTTTTAGTGCTTATAACAGGATTAAATATAAAAGTATTTCAAAAGAGAAATAATACTAGCACTGCTCATAGGTTTTCCTGGAATATATATATTGATGAATGCACTGGTTCTTTTAGGGTTTAATACTAAAGGCGAAGTTTATTTTATGAATTACTTGCAGAGTAAATATAGTAATACTGTTCCTTTAGCACTTCCTTTGCATGTGTATAGCGTACTAGGTGTCATTAATTTTCTACTCTTCTCTATAAATTCTCTTATCATGTGTTTGTTCATTAGTTTGTTGGTAGTTGTTTTCATAGCATTAAATCTCCTTTTACAAGATTATTTTAAGTCTATAAGTTTAAAAGGGCTGGGGTCTTCTCTCAGCCCCGCCTAGATGTGTGGGAGGAAGGGAAGGATGACTCACCATATTACTTTTCAGACTATTTATTGAACACAAAAATTATCAACAGACACAATTCTAATAATTCAAACTCTATGTTCTCAATCTGAGCAATTTGAGAGTAAACAGCGAAATACGCGAACTATGAGAAGACTCTAAAGATCTATCCTCTTATATCAGGATTAAATACACTTCCCTAGCTATTCGAGCTATAATTCAACTATATGACCAATCATCACTTTAACTCTTTCCGTTGTCTAATCTCTGAAACCTACTCAAAATATAATAATACCAGATCGGTGGCCATCTATCCTTCTCACCGCATTCTCTCTGTCTCCATAGTTTGAAAACCTACACTATATATATCCTACCTAATCCGTATAATCACGGTGTTGCTTTGCCACTAAACTCGAATTGATAGACCAAAGATTTCCCAAGAAGATTGAAGGAAGGACGTGGATAGATCCGTCACAAGTTCTTCTGGTGTTACATTCGATGTTCTTCAAATGAATTACATATCCGTAATGAATACAATTAAAGAAGTCGATCAATGCTTGTCTTTCCCCTTGTTCGTTATCCTCGCCATGCATATATCACTTTTGTTCTTCATCATTTCACTCTTGCAATGGCCAGAAAATTGTTTAGAGAATTGTCTTGCAGCACTAGAATATTTTTTCTACATGGTTTTCATTCTGCATATAGTTCAATACTGCGCAATGGCTACTTTTGCTGCAAGGATTCATGAATAAGTACAAAATATTAAAATAGATGTTGCTAAGATAAGTAGTCAACCGTCTCAACCGACAGTTGTCGAACGACTCTAATATATAGAGGAAGTTAACAGTCATTCGAACATCTGTTTGATGGTGTGGGGCTCACATGAACATTACAGGAAATCCTGTTTTTTCATTCTTTGAGGCTTTATTAACTTTTGGTATCATTATCCGGGATATGTAAAATGGTGCAAAAGCAGTTTTACTAGATTTAGTATACGTATACCAACAAAAATTTTTATGATTGTGATGCATGATTTGTTATTACATCCCTGAAAGTTTTTATACCAAGGTGACGAAAGTCATAGGATACCTCCTAATGTTGTGTCGGGCCTCCTTTTGCCTGGCAAAGGAAAACAACTTGACGTGGCATAGACTCGAAAAGTTCCCAGAAGAAATATTGGACCTTGTTGATTCTATAGTTGCTTTAATTGCGAAAGTGTTGTCGGTACAGAGTTTTGTGCCAGAACTAAATTCTCAATTGTATCCCATAATATGTCCCCATGTTGTTTAATATATGTCATTACAATTATTGAAAAACATTTTGTTAACAGTCCATTTTTCCTTCAGTTTTGATGCAAACTATTTAATGTTAAACAGAAGAGTGGCAGATACAACACAAAGCAATAAATGAAACCAAAAAAAGTTTCCTCATTATAAATGAGCACTAAAAATTACCGAAATCCCGAAATTTGGAAACAATTTTTTCTCCTTTGAATATTTTTGGAATCACAAATTTTATCACAAAAAGATGGAAAATTTTACAACTTTATGATCTCTCCATGTGAAGAATACCAATCCTTTTGGCTACTTGTTTTCAATCAATATTAATTTGAGCGGGATTTTTTTAAAAGAGTGTTTATGCGTTTCTTGAAGATACTGGATGTGTGCATTATATTTTTTCCAATAAAACATTTAACAGTTTTTCTTGCAGTCCCTGAACTTATTCCATATGTATATTCTAATCATCTAACCCCAATCTTGAGACTATCTGCATTTTTGTGTCTTTTACTTCACCATTGTACCATTTTAAAATTCCTTACCTGATTAATTAAACCTGGATTGTTTGGGACACTCTTAGAAAATGAATTGAGTAACTCAGCAAATGATCAAATTGGGAGTCGTTAAGGCTTTTGATTAACACGTTAGCCTTGATTACATCCTCGAAATCATAAATTATGGAGCTGTTTACTAAAGCATTGAACTTCCAAACTTTATCCTCGAGAAATCTCTGAACCCCATCGCAAATCACTAAGTTAACATTTCTAAGTTCGCTTGTTGCAGTATTACTATCATACGAAGGATACCGCTTAATTTTCGTGCCCTTCAATTTATTTATGGAATCATCCCCCCCACCCCTAGTATACATACTTTTACTTACCTCAATTTCCTCCCTAATCTATTTGGTTTGAGGCCTTGTCTGGGTAGCATTCCTAATATTTATTGAGAAAAACCCATAGCCTGACTTCTTTTTTTATTACATCGACCATTTTGTTTCCTAACAAATATATATTGTGTCGATTTAAACGATTTTTACAAGCAGTTGCTTTGGCTTGTACCGTACCTAAACCTCCGGAAATCTTCACAATTGCAAGCGGTAAACAAACCAACTCAGAGCATAGCTGTTGTTCTATCCAGACATCTTTTTCCGGAAAGAGAAAAGGGATTTATGTATTTTTCCTATATTAAATTTGTTGTCGCTCCTGTATCTCTAAGAATATCTATTGTGTTCATTTAAGAATGTATTTTAAGTTCATTTGCAGTGTCCTTAGTGGGGTATATGCATTCAGAAATTTAGAGTTTCGTTTGTTTCAATATTGTTGAAGGATTCGATTTTTTCTTCTTTTCGTTTAGCTTAGCGCATACGGCTTTTATATGTCCGATCATGGGGAGCAATGATATCATTTTTCTGTGTTAAAAGAGTGTCCTTTGAAAGCTCTTTTTATAGCACTCTCAGAAAGAGAAAATGCCGATTTGTGAGAAGTGTTTTCACGGATCTAGTTTCTTCCTCTTTAAACCTGGAGGTTGACAAATTCCTATTGTTTCTTCAAACTCTATCAGTGATCGTAGATTTTGCTTTTCTAATGTCCTCATAATTATCAAAAAGTTCTGGTATTTATTTTAACTTATTTAAGGTTTGCACAATCATCTAAGAAATAATCTTGCATTTCCAAATTTGCGTACCTTTTTAATTGATCTTCAACCACTGGATCCTTAAAATCTCCAAATGTCTCAACTTTTAAACATATAAGTCATTCTATAGTTAGTTATTTCGAAAGTACTTTCCATGTGATATCTGACTTCTTTTGGTATTGAAAACATATTTGTTGAAAGACTTCTGTACTTAACTTAAATCTTGAAACAACAATTGTTTACATAAGCATAGTTTATGGCTTTTCTAAATCGAATTTCAATTGCAGTTCCTTCTCTTTTAATGCTGCTCCACTAACCTCAACGCTTCTGCCCTTTCCAATTCCTCCAACCTTAATTTTTCTACTCTTTCCGATTCCTCTTCCATTTTCCTATTTGCATAAAAAGTCTCAAACAGATTTCTTACTAATTCTTTTTCGTAACCATCACTATTAGTAACAGCAGTTTTTATGCTAGAGACAGTCATGGTTGATATGACATTTATTCCTAATTCCTCAGCAAATTGTAACATATCTTGCTTTTTCCCTTTTCTGAGAAGAGTCATTTTGAAACAATATCAAAACAAATCTTAAGTTACGATTTCAGAATATATTTACGATTCTCTAGTAGCAGCACTAGTCCCACACACGCACACACACACACAAATTAACATTCTAAAGTAATTAAAATCTATCACACACAAGAGACTTTAAACACAATAAATCTTAAGCTAAAATTGCACAAAATACTCGTATTTGCAATCCTCTAGAAACAAAATAACACTGTACCAGTGTAAGAAAAAGCACTATGTATAATAATATTTGTAAAGAACATTTAAACCAAAATTTCTGTATAATATGATTACAATTATAACAACTCAAGAAATATGACAGTACTCACCCTTTTTGAAGTACTCCCCTTGCCATAGAATTGCATGGATAATCTGCAAGAATTTGGCACTAGTGGTCAGTTTGACCTTTTCTCTAATCCGTTTGATTCGATTTTCCTCAATTTCGGTCTCCCGGACCTTAGCTCGAATCCAGATCATTCCTTAACGAATCAGTTGAAATCAATCCCGGACGTCTTCGGCTCCCTTCACACCAAACAAATCCCAGTCAGTTGCAACAGCCCAAACCACAGCGAATCTGACTGAACAAGACTCGGCTTGCTCAATTCCCGCTCAAATAAGCCTAGAACCAGTTCCTGCCTTCATACCAATCAAAACCGGTCCCATCAGTCAGGAATCTCGTTCTCGCGTAGTTCAAGAGGTCTGAATTTCTTCAGTTATGCATCAACGGTCCAGCGAGATGAATACTACAATTTCTTAAAGAAAAACCGAGTTTAAACAAATAGTATGTTGATTTTCAGTGTTTTTATTTTATTTCATTAGTGCTTACATCATATAAAGTTTCTAATCAAGAAACTGATTTCAGATGTGTTGAAGTTAATGACTATATTTAGTGTTAAGATGATTTTGTTTTAAGCCAATAGATGGCGCTTGTATCTTAAGTCATTCTTTTTCATTCTGTAAATTATCTCTAGCTCTTGTTACTGAGTGTGCAGGTTGTATTTTATGTGAAAATTTTATTCTTTATTTAATAATATTTTTATTCAAAATCTGGGTGGGGGTTGTAATATTCTGAAGGATGTTTGAAACAGCTTCATATATCAATTTTATAAGAATTTATTTAATTTGGGAGGGAAAATTTAAATATTTATAAGAATGCTTAAATAAAATATAACCCCAAAATTGTAGATAATTTATTTTTTAAAAAAGATACCATTTTTTTTATTTGACAAAAAAAAGCAATTATCAAATATGTTAGGAGTGAAATTATTAATTGATTAAAAAATGCATTAAAAAACTGAGTAAAACCATTTTTAAGTTAATAATTAAAAATTAGTTGTTATTGTATGTCACAGTTCATTTGAAAAGTCTCTTTAAAACATTTTAGATATGTTATTTGTAAAAGTAATTGTGTATTGTAACATAACTACAAACATATTTATAACTTGTTACTTCTTTTCAGACCACTAGCTCACTGTCTCTCAAAAAATATTTATCTTGTTCAAATTTTCAATCGTTAATAAAATACTTTCTATTCATCCACACACACAATCAAGTTAAAATAAAATTTTTTAAATTTGTAGTGAATGACACTTGATGTTAAAACAGTTTTTCAATTACCAATTCATTAATAACCGGTTAATTAATTTAATTAAATTTTTTTTCCGATTTTCGACGCCAACTTAGATTTGTCTCGATTATTGTAAGAATGCAACTGTTAAAACAATGACAAAAGTTGGCGTCCTAAACCAGTTTTTCTGCCAAACTAGCCAAACCGGGTGTGCATTGTTACAACGATGCAGACAAATTATGCTCTTTTTTCAATTCCTACTATTCATTCACTCTCTCCCTATATATATATATATATATGTATGCATGTATATCTTGTTCAAATTTTCAATCGTTAATAAAATACTTTCTATTCATCTATTCAAAGTAGGAATTGACTTAAATTTTTTTTTTAAACTTGTTTCAGACTATAATTACACTTGATACTAACAAGGAAATTACAAATAAAACCATTCTTATATTTTTTGTTTCATTTATTTCAATTTGAAATACAGTTGTGAAATTTGTTGCTTGATACCTAACCTTCTTAAAACATTGAAAACAGCATCCGTGTTCGACAGCAACTGATGGGAGAAAGGTTGATTTGTGTTGACTTGCTTGGTAGTGTAAAAATGAAGCATGGTCAGTCCGAATCGCTGTGATTTCGATTGATTGTGACTGACTGGGATTCGTTCGATGTGAAGGGAGCTGAAAGGGTTGCTTTTTCTTCTTTTCTTTCCAACCGCAACACAGATTCTCCTTCTCTGTTTTCACCGTGCTGTTTTCCTTCTAGCAGTAGGTCAAAACGTAACCCTTCTCGGAAAACTTTTCTCCGTCCATTAACACCACCTTCTCAAGCAAAACACATCTACACCGCTTCCACCATTAGAGGTAGCAGCGCCGTTTGGGAAAATTAATGGTTAGCGTGTGAGTTAAAAAATTAAATAAACAATTTACTTACGTCTTGATTATTTCAATATAATAGAATATAATATTTGTGAGGGAGAAAAGTAAACACACCCGATTTTCTCGGTGTTTCAAACGAACTCTACTTCCACACCACGGTCTTGAGGTGGGGAGGAGGGGTTCACTCTTTTCCTCGGATTAATTACACTCTGTGTTCCGGCTCGAGGGTGGAGTGGTGTTTTTCTCACGGCCATTGGTTTTAGGGGAATGACAGATGAAAGACCAAGCAATGCTTTTGGGGTGCACGTGAGTATAGGAACATGTGATGCTTTCCATACAAAAAAGCCCATTTTGCAGCTCTTTGGCACGAAAACGTCATGATTGCTACGTGTTCATTCAACTTTCATCTAATGAAACACAGATATCTATAAGTGGGGCAGCAGCAAATGCTTCATATGTAAACTGGTGTCCAAAAGTTAAGCATAATTGATAATTATGTGAATAAAGAAAGAACTGTAAATCAGAATGGCGGGAAACGTGATATGCTAATGTAAAATGGTTATAAAATAAGGAAGCAAATCAAAAGAATGATAATAATTAATTTTATTCTCCAAAGTAGCAGTTTGAAAGAAAACTGAGCTTAGCAAGGATTCACACTTTTAAGAAAAAATGAAAGAAAACATTCAATAAAATACTGATGCTGCAGTTTAATAAGGCGTGTGGTCACCTCTGACAGCCAGGCACGCTGCACAGCGATTTACCATACTTGCTATGAGATGATGAATGAGTTGTGGGCTCAAATGGTTCCAAGCTTCTTGAAGAGCTCTCTTCAGTTCTGTAACGGAGCTTGGTGGGTGCGAAAGGGCTGCAATTTGTCTCCCGAGCATATCCCATACAAGCTCGATAGGATTTAAATCAGGGGAGTTCGCAGGCCACGACATGCGCTGGATGTTTTCCCTTTCAAGGAAGTCATTAATAAGCACCGCTCGGTGACATGGCGCAATATCATTCATGAATATGAAGTCAGGACCGACAGCACCTCGAAACAAGCAAACATAAGGTTCAAGAACTTCGTCTCTGTATCTTTGAGCAGTCACAGACCCCGTGTCAAGGAAATGGAGGTCTGTGCGGCCGTCCATCATGATGCCTGCCCATGCCATTACTCCCCTTGGTGAAAAATTATGTCTTTCCGTTATGTTTCTTGGTTCAAAACGTGTTCCACGTTCTCTCCATATCGTTACCCGCCGTGAATCACTACTCAGACTAAACCGGGACTCGTCACTGAACATCACATTGGCCCACTCTCCCACACTCCAATGTTGATATTTCAAACTCCAGTTCAAACGAGCGCGTTTATGCGCAGACGTGAGGTGAATGCAAACTGATGGTCTTCTGGCATACAGACCAACATGACTGAGTCTCCTGTAAACAGTTTGTCTCGAAATTCGTATTCCTGCGGCGATTGTGAGAGCCGAACCCAGTACTCTTGCAGTACTGCCCCTCTGACGTCGCGCACATATTACCAGATATCGTTCTTGGCGAGGGGTTGTGACTCTTGGTCGACCTGATACTGGTTGTTGGGTAACATCTCCCGTTCTTTGAAACCTCTGCCACAGTCTTGAGATCACAGACTGGTCCACATTCAGAATTCGAGACACTTCGGTTTGTGATCGTGAGGATTCCAGCATTCCAACGGTTCTTCCTTTTGTAAACATGTCCAATTGGCGTCTTTGTGCCATCATTCACCTTGTTTGATGGTTAACAACGTTCTTTCGCACAGCAGTTGCACGAAACTTGTCTGAACTGCCTATGTTGCATGAATCCGTTTCTCCGCTTTCCGACATGCGCCGATGTTTCGCGCAGGACGTAGTCGACTGAAAAGTTTTGCATAAACCCAATGTTTCTTTTTCACCCAATTAATATCCGCAAGAAATTTGGAATAATTTTACAAATATTTACTTTATGTTTTTCGCAGTTTACAATTTATGCTTAACTTTTGGACACCAGTGTATTTTGTACTTCACAGTGTACTTCTCTTAGCATTAATATTTATGAGAAAGGCGTAGGCCTTTTGAAGCCTTATACATTGAAGTATATTCTTGACGAAAAAAGCAAGAAATAGTTATACTTATGAGAATCAAAAAAAAAAAAAAAAAAGAAAGAAAGAAAAAGAAAGTTTTTGGAACTATCAAGAAAAGCTTTAAAATTTTTCGAACACCCCATTTTGTATTTGTATTAATTAAATATAACGTCTCTGCTGAGAATACTTCGTTCATATTTTTTGAAAATATTTCATTTATTTATTACTGTAATATCTTGCTAAGAAATGGGTCGTTTCTTTCAAAAAATTATTACATTTTTGGTTAAAGTGTGTTAAAGACTATGTTTAATTAATGGCAAAAACCAACAGAATTTTTTTTTTAAAAAAAAAACTCTGCTAAATTAAAATGATTTAAGTGTGTGGATGCGTAGGGTTTTTGATAGAAAGATTACGATTGGGGCATCTAATGACTGTGCATTTTTACATTTTTGCTTCCTTCTTATATCAACTAATATGTAGTACGATTCGAAAATTCGGAGACTTTTGCCATTGCTGACGACGAAAGTAAATACCTAAAGTTAAACTACTTGAAATGGGTTCTCCCAATCCTCCCCTAACTGGCCAGGTTGGTTTAGTCCATGTCATAAGACTGAACCGTACTCGCCCCTGCTATCTACCGAAGCTAGCTGTGCTCCATGATGTAAGAAAGATTACTTTTCTTGAATGCCGTTGAGCATTAAATTTGCTTCTTACGCTTAAGTAAAACAACAAGGGAGATTTCGAAAATGCTAAGTAAGGTGTATGGTGAATCTACCATGACGAGATCCAAGGTTTAGGAATGGCATAGGCGTTTTAAAGAGGGCTGAGAATCCATCGAAGACAATGAACGCGTTGGACGACCTTCGACTTCACGGAAAGCGGAAAATGTTGCGTTGATGTCTGAAAATGTTCAGGAAGATCATCGCCAAACACTTGCACAAACCATTGAGGCTACACACTTCTCGAAGACGTCGTTTGAGGTAATCCATTCGTCGTAAACGGCCTCAGTTCTGGCAGAGTGATGACTCGTATCTTCTGCATGACAACGCACCAGCACATCGATTTCAATTGGCAAAATAGTTCCTTGATAAAACTCGCACTGACGTGATTCCCCACCCCTCTTATTTACGAGACAGTCTCGCGTGACTTTTATCTGTTCCCATCAAAGAAAAAACATTTACAGGGACGGTGTCATCAGATGAGGTGAAAGTAGCGTCGCAGGAGGCTGCGAAAAATGGCTTCCAGCTGTGCTTCCAAAAGTTATACGAACGCTGGCAGAAGTGTATCGTCGCCCAATGGGATTACTTTGAAGGTGGATGTGCTTCGGTGCTATGAAGTATTTACGGTAAGGTTTTCTACACCTTGTCTCTGAACTTTTGTAACATACTTTATAGATTGTTTTGTAATTAAAGAAATTTCTCGTGGTTTTATGATGTAAAAATAAAGAAGTTTCCCCTTCTTTAACTATTAAACCGTAAGCACTGAAATCCGTTATTTTGAGTATTGCAGATTTCCTCAAGCCTCATTCGGTATTATAACTACACTTACTTTTCAGTTTCAGTGACAGAGAAATAAAAAAGAAATTAACCTTGAATTTAACTTATGAATTGCCGTTTCAATTCTTTTTTAATTGAATAAAAATAGGATAAAGGAGCCATATGTTATTTCTGACTTGAAATCACTAGTATTATGTACTTTGAATAGTCTGACAATGAAATATTTATTTTATTAATAAAGAAGTGATGTGTCAAATATGTCATAATAAAAATGCTATACATTTATCCGCATTTTAGGAAGACCAAAAACAATAACAAACAATAACAATGCTTTTCAAACAAATCGATAACCGTATAAAATCCTTTGAAAAACATCCGATACGTAGAATAAAGCTATTTGCAAAATTAATAAATATTTGTTAAGAAGAATAAAGATACAGAGAGAAATTATATAGCTTTGGTAGATTAATGTTGCTATGGTTACCTTAATAACGATAAATATTAATGTAAAGAGCGTTTTTACTGGAGGCTCTAGAAAGTTTTTAAAAATGGGGATAGTACGTTATTCTTAAGTTTTACCAAAACATCAGGACATATAAACAATGCTCTTAATTTTTGAGCGATTTTATTTATCTTAATTTTTAGTGGAATCGATTCTTCTTTATTTGTGGAGAATTAACGAGATGCTTTCCTTTTTTTAAGTAAGTGAAGAATCTTTTTTTTCAAAATTCCGAACGTTTCGAGAATGAGTGTTGGGATATGCTCTTTGTTATTTACTCTGCCATTTCTTCTGTAAAAGACTTCAAATGATGAAACATTTTACAATTAAATAGTTCTATTAATAGTCAGGAGAGATATTCTTAATAAAGAAATAAATTCTGTTATTTGAGGCGTTATTTTAAGTACATAAAAAATCATCATGTATGGCAGTGAAGAGAATAGCAAACATACGCTTTCTCCGTATCACAACTACTCTAGAAGCGTTATAAAGACTGCGATAGATGACGAAGAAGAAAAACAAGATTCTGAATTATTAAGGAAAATACATCCATTATTAGTTGTTTTTTTATTCACGGGACTGGATTTCAGACATCAGAGCCCTCGTCAGCGCACCAAGAACAGCGTACGTCGAGAAACAGTAACTACAATCTCATGTGCTCTGATACATATTATTTCCTGGATCTTTGCATTGCTTATATTTTGGGGTGCTTTCGTAAATGAAAACAGTATACCCCTTAAACAGTATATAATGAACCGATTTGTGGAAATCCTGATAATATTTCTTAGAAGTGTGCTCTATTGGCGCCGTAAGGACATTGTAAATATTTTAAGACACCTTTCAAGTGCTTATAACAAGATTAAATACCTATCAAAGAACCTCAACAGAAGAATAATGCTAGTATTTGTCATTGTTTACCCTGGAATTTATTTATTATTGAATGGAGTGATTTTTTTTACCTCTATTGCAGAAAGTGATGAACATTTTAAGAATTACGTGCGGGGTTCATATATTACTGTTATTCCTTTAACACTATCAATAGATGTGTATTACTTACTAGGTGTAATTCAGTTTCTGTTCTTATCTATAAATTCTCTTACCATGTGCTTGCTAGTCATTCTGCTGTTAGTTGTTTTCACGACATTAAATCTCACTTTGCAAGATTATTTTAAGTCGATCAGTTCCTCTGGAGTTACATTTGCAAGTCTTCAGAAGCATTATACATCCGTAATGAACACAATTAAAGAAGTGGACAAATGCCTGTCTTTTCCATTGTTCGTTTTCCTCGGAATGCATATATTCTTTATGTTCTTTATTATATCAATCTTTTATTGGCCAGCAAATTGGTTAGACAATAGTCCTACAGCACTTAAATATTTTTTCCGCTTAGTTTTCATTTTGTACCTACTTCAGTATTGTGCAATGACGACTTTAGCTGCAAAGGTTCATGAAAATGTACAAAATATCAAAACAGAAGTTGCGAAGATCAGTAATTGTCCGTCTGTACCGACAGACGTCGAACAACTCTTGCTGATATCGAAAATCAACAGTCATTCGAACATCTGTCTGACCTTGTGGGGATTTATGAATATTACTAGGAATTCCGTTTTCTCATCCTTTGGTGCTTTATTAACTTTTGGTATAGTTATCCGAGACATATAAAATGGTACGAAAGTTTTGTACTACGTTTAGTATTACCCGATTAGTTTGTGATTATGCTATACAATTTGTAAAAACATTCTTCTCAAAACACAAAGCGATAGAAATCGTTATGAGATTAATACGGTTCTCAATCATTACTTTTACAGAGATTTAAATTAAAATATTTTTGATTTTTCTTTGGGATTGGAATACATGCAACTGTTATTTGTCAGATATCCGCTGATTTATACTCTGTCTAAAAAAATAAGCAAGAAACATTAAAATGTTAATAAAATGAAAACGATTTATTGAAACGTAATGAAATGTTCGCATAGGTTGTTAAACAGAAGAAGATGCAATGTTGCTCCAAATCGCAGAGTAAAACAAAAAGCAGTTTTCAAATAATAAGTATACCTTACTTATACGAATTACACTGGTGTGCAAAACCTAAGCAATAATGTAAAAATTTAGCAGATAGCCATGAAATTGCAGAAAAGAAGGTCTGGAGATCAGTACAGTGAACACGTAAGTCAGTAGAAACGTCATGCGTATGCAAATATCAGGAATGAAACGTCAGAAGCGATGTGAGCGTACGCAAAACGCGTGATGTCGACGCGCGCTGCTCAACAGTAGAATAAAATGAAGGACGGAGACGCAATTCAACATATTCGCTGCAAGTGCCAGTGAGTCAGTTCGTGAAATATGGCTAGAAGAAATCACCTGGATGACTTCACACGTGGAAGAAGGATCGGAAAGCTGGAGGAGGGGTGTACTGTCACCAGTGTAGCTGCAGAGTTCAGAATCAACAAAAGTGTCGTTTCGCGCGCTTGGAAAGCGTTCCAAACCACAGGTACAGCTGTTAGAAAGGTTGGTGGTGGCCACCCGAGGACGACAACTGCAGGGAATGACCGATATATCATCCTGCAGGTGAAAAGAGGTCAACAGCAGTCAGCAAGTGCCATTGCTCAGAATCTCTGTACAGCAACGGGTCGACAAGTGTCGCGGTTTACTGTGGCCAGACGCCTTCACAAAGGGCGCCTATTCGCCCGCCGTCCTGAACGCTGCCTCCCGTTGAAAGTTGGCCACCGACGCCACCGTTTACAGTGGTCCAGAGAGTACAAAACCTGGACAACTGATCAATCGAGTCGTGTCCTCTTTACGGATGAGAGTCGGTTCAGTACCAGAAGCGATTCTCAACGCGTTTTGATTTGGAGAGAGATCGGGACCTGTGGTTTTATCCCAGTAACATCAAGGAAAGACACCGTTACTGTGGTCCTGGAGTTCTTATCTGGGGAGGCATTATGCTGAACGGGCGAACTGAGCTTCACATTTTCGACAGAGGGTCTGTAACCGGGGATCGCTATTGTGAGGAGGTACTTCTTCCCCATGTGCGTCTGTTCCGAGGTGCCATTGGCTCAGACTTCATTTTTATGGATGACAATGCACGGCCACATCGCACTCTTGCTGTTGAGGAGCTACTGGAAAGTGAAGATATCACTCGAATGGATTGGCCAGCGTGCTCCCCGGATTTAAATCCCATTGAACATGTTTGGGATGCTTTGGGGAGACGTATTGCAGCACGCTTACATCATCCGGAGAACAACCAACAACTCAAACAGGTGTTGATTGAGGAATGGGCACTCCTACCTCAAGAAATGTTGCACCAGCTGGTTCTGAGTATGCGGAGACGGTGCGATGCAACCATTGGGAGGGGAGGGCATATACCATATTAAGGAACATATGCTTGTTGTTCTTCCTGTTGGATAGACAATCATGAGTCCCGATACTATGCGTTCAATAAAGCTTGTTTTTGTTTGATTCCATACCGTATGCGTTGCATTCCTTTTTCAGTGCCGATGCTTTCGTCATCCTTTACGTACATAATACTCTCCCTCATTTCAGAATTTCATGTCTCTCAGATGATTTTTCGTGAAGTTATGGCAATAAACCCACCTGTTGCTTAAGTTTTGCACACCAGTGTACTTTTTAATTTCAAACTTTTATCAGTAGGGCGTTTGACAGTCTCTACCGGAGATGGAAGCTCAGCTTCTACGATTCATACTTGAAAGAAGGTTTTCAACGACACTTAGGGGAACTGTACCACTTCTTGAAGAAAACATGTTGCCATTAAGATTTCGAAAAGGATTGCACGGAACAGAAAAACATCTCCCAAGCATATTATGTACATGCTCTATTCAAATCAAGTCATGCGAATACGCTGGTCATTCCATTCGAAGCAGTTTTTCTCATTCTACATATGAGTTGACAACGCAAGCTCTATGTACAGTAGAACGTCATTTATCCGAACTTTTATTTTTCGGAGCGTTAAATATCCGGACCAGTTCTTTTTTGTCAACTTCATATACTGTATATGAATACGTTTTCCAACAGTGCAATGCTCAACAATTGTTTCGCGTGAGACAAAAAGTGACGGAAAGATCCAAGGTGAGGCATATTTGGGGAATCACAGTTATGTGATTTGATAAACATCTGCGTGGAACATTAGGGCAGTTTGTCTCCAAGTAAGGGGGTGTGTAAGTGAAGACGAGGGCAACAACAACAACGAAAGTAGCAAGGGTCCATTAAATGCTGACGCGTTTTTTGCGTTAGAGACAGCTATGCAATGGTACGAACAATAATCAGAGTGCTGTTGTACACTCAACTACTGCTGCTCAAGAGAATCAGAGACCTTGCAGCGAAAAAAAAGGTACAATGGAACAGCGAAAAATAAGTGATTATTTTCTCCAATCAAGGTAAAATTGCGACATTTTGCACCTAATTTGCTTTTTCTTTAAGCACGTTTTCCACATGTGATAATTTTCAATATTCGTATAGTATCCAGTTTCATATACTTCATGGATCACATTCGGTTTTCGATTATCCGAACAATCGCGTATCCGAACGGTGTCTGGTCCCAATTGATTCGGATAAACGACGTTCTACTGTACTCTTGCGTCTGTAAACATGGATTCAGGACCCATGGTACCGGATTGTAAGGACCTATTCCGATAAATAACTGTATGCTTCGCGAACAGCGATGAAGACGCAGGTCAGTTAGTAGTCAGCCACCAACTGACATTCTATGACACCAGAACGACTATAACTGTTCCTTTCAGTAATATCGTAAGCTTAAGATCGTGTTCCTGGGATTCTTCAGATCAGGAACCGTTGTTTATACAGAATCGAGTCTTATGGGTGGATAATACACTAACCAATTACTGCTATCTTCAATGGAGGTGATACAGAGCATGTTAACTGAATTCTTCAAGTATACGTTCATGGCACGCATGGCAGATGGCTCGTTGAAATGCAGATACTTCATGCAGCCATCTGACAGACGTTTGTCGGGTATGATGCTATTCCTGATCGATGCAAACGTCTGGAATAGAAGATAAGCAGTGAACTCGTCATGTAACAGCGAGCTAGCAAACACAGATTATGGTCCTCTCTGGTGGTTGTACTCTTAGGACGTCCACTACAATATCTTCGGTTGTTTAAGCTCAATTTAATAGCAAATCCGCAAGCAGCTGATGACCGAAAGGTTGACATTTAAAGCTCGGGTAAACTCCAATGATCCTTCTGCAGGATATATCCATCCTACTACCATCTATGTTTTAACTCACATGCCATCAACGATTCATTTTCAGAAATTTGAAGAAAGAAATGAAGAAATGAACTCGAAACAAACTTATCATCCAATGCTATGAATCTGTTTTTATATCTATAGCATTACACAGACTTATGTGTGATTATGCAAATATTTTAATGTGGAACAGAGCTTACACATTTTTATGCAAGATGTGTGCAAATTTTGTTGCTGTAATCTTTCTTCTTCTCGAGTTATGATAATTTTACTGTTTGTTGCTTTTATTTTGATTCAATGTAGTTGCATAAACGTAACAGTGCTGCAGAATAACCTTAGAAAAGGAAGATAGCATTTTTTTAGATGATGTTTAAAACCGAATGATTTCTGACTTTGTATTATGATGAAAAAACATGTATATAGAACATGTGTGTGTGTGTGATCGACGATATAAGAATTATAAAAATACTTTAGAACAATTTTCACCATCATTTAGAGCTTCGTGGACCTCTAAATGTACAACTCATGTCCATAAATTAAGATAATGAAGTTCAGGCAAAGAAAGAGACAGAAGTAAAACAAATTTGACTTATTTGTAAAGTCTATTTATTAAACAAAAGGTAAAGAGCAAAAAAGATGCTATATATTTGACATAATTAATAAAAATTGCGATTTTTACTCCATGGAGCAAATTTCAAAAAAGAACCTATTTACAAAAAACAGTATAACATGGTTAGTATGATGGTAAATACGGAGTATGTCTCTCGGACGATGCAATACAGGCCTTACAACGCCTATGCATGCTGAGTATCAAATTATCAATCTGATCTTGGGGAATATTACACCACTCATCAAGCAATGCCCTCCAAATTTCCAGTAGACAGGTGGGAGGGGGTTGACGGGCTGCAATTCGTCGGCCAAGCATATCCCACACATGCTCTATTGGATTCAAGTCCAGTGAGTATGCTGGCCAATCCATACGAGTGATATCCTCCGACTGAAGGCATTCATCTACAATGTTTGCATAGTGAGGACGGGCGTTGTCATTCATAAACAGAAATTCAGCACCCATGGTGCCCCGAAACAAACGTACATGTTGTTCCAGAATGACATCCCGATAGATGTGGTCTGTCATCGTTACACTCTGAACAGGCAGGTCAGTTCTGGAACCAAGAATAATTCCTCCCCAAACGAGCCATCCTGCACCACCGTAACGGTGTCGTTCAATGGTGGTACGGTAACACTGTTGGTGGTAACGGATACCTGGCACTCTCCATGTGAAAGTCCGGCGAGAATCAGGCTGCAAACTAAACCTGGACTCGTCGGAAAACATCACACAAGACCACTGTTGAGGTGTCAACAATGCATGCTGTCTACTCCAGGTTAATCGCAGGCGTCAGTGAGTTGCGGTAAGGGGAAAACATCTGACAGGCCTACGAGCATATAGTCCAATGTGCCCTAAGCGTCTGTACACGGTCTGTCTTGAAACTGTCGTACCGGTAGCTGAAGAGAGCTGAGGAGATAGGTCTGATACTGTGCTCCGTCTGTTTCTTTTGGCAGTAACTGCCAAATACCGGTACTCATTCGGCGTTGTAACTCGGGGGCGACCTGTGCTGTAACATCTACTCACATTACCATCATCTTGAAATCATTGCCACAGCCTGGAGATGACACTCTGGACGATTCTGGGCGTACCAGCTGAGTACCTCCACATTCCAGTCGTCCGATAATTCTACCACGTAAAAAATAACCCAAATGCTTCCTTTGTGCCATAACTATGCGGTTATTGCACTGAAAGGCTTTTAAAGCGCTTGTGAACAATTTTACTTCTTTCCCACCATTCCTTATATACCTCTCTCTTACACTCTCGTCATTGTGACGTACTATCCGCGCCATCTGGTGGTTTCCTGTAATTTGCATATTCTTCTTCAAGATGTGTGTGATAATTCTACAGGTGAAATTTTTATTTTAGAGTTCAATTTCTGTGTGATTCTGAATAATCCTTAATTTATGGACATGAGTGTATGTTGACCACTAATCTGATTTATCACGATATGGCCGACTCAAGTGCTGTAACATTAGTACCACAAAAGATCAATATGAAAAAAATAGTTATTGCATTCTTTGATTTTCTGTATATATTTTTAGGGCAGATGATATCACAATTATTGCAAAATGTGTTGATAAATCCCTTTCTCCACTCAATTTTATCTTTTTGGAGTGGGTTTTTTTTTTTTTTGAACCACTAACTTACTGTTCCACAGCTAATCCGTGCATACCTTAAATCAATGCTTCTCAGCCTTTTTATCTCCACGGACCGGCCAACGTAAGATCATTTTACCGCGGGTCAAGGGGAGAGGGGACGCTGATTGTGTGTGTGTTTGCATTTTAGATTGTTTTAATTTAATTGTATTCAAGCGTGGTTTCAAAATAAAGTTTCACCAAAAAATGAATATAAAGTAATTTAACACGGAATATAAAGGGATTTCTATGGAAAGTCGCACAAATCTGAGATAAATACACCACAGTAAATAAAATAGAAATAACTTAATGTTCATTGTACGGCTTGGTACTGTTTAATCCACGGACCGGTACCGGTCTGAGGCCCGGGATGGGATCAGTGCCTTAGACGTATAGTAAGAAAAGGAATCCATATTCAGGGTAGTCCTTGAACGCTTTTTTTTCATATATTTTTGTTGTTTGCCACTAGCAGAAGTAGGAGTCGCTGCACCTTCAATTTGGACTCATACTGTAAAATAATTATTGACAGAAGAGCTATGGATATAATCGGGAGGAAATTAAAATGAAACAAAAAAAGTGTTTTCGCGTAATAAATAGACAATAAAAATTACCGTTTTTCCAAGTTTTCAGAAAAATTTACCTGCATATTTTTAGAGGCAACAAATATTTTCAGAAAATTTTTTTTAAATGTTAAGAATATTTTATGGAATATTTCAGTGTTTTTTGGCTGCTTATTTTGAACAAATACTAGTTTGAGTGTAACTAAAACAACAACAAAAAAATGTTTTTACGTTGCTTTGAGGATATGAGATATGGGCATTATTTTTCCCGCAATAAAACTATTATTAGTCTTCTTTGCTGTTTCGGAATCCATTCTATCTCTAATAATATAATTGTTTTATTGCTTTTGGCCCTTTATAATTAATTACTTCTCTTATTACTCTTCTAATCATGTCTTCGAACCGGAACTTTTTCGTTCCGGTTTAAACAAAAAAATAGAGAGTTGTTGAAAGAATATTTTTTTAAATCCAAAAATAATCCTAATTACGTATCAAAGAACAAAAAAAAATTGGATAAATATGGCAATCAATAAACATATCTATGGTAAAAATACGTAATAATCCCGAAAAAATGGTCTGTAGAGTTTAAATTTTTGCATTCAGAGAAAGACGGACATCATATGTTGTCATAACACCGAAAAATCATTTAGAAATTAAATTTTGAAACATTTAGCTTGAATTACGAAACAATAAGTACATAAAAACCCGTCCAGATTCAATTGCAACATTATGTCAAAATTTCAGAGGAATTGGTCGGGTATTTTTGGACATTACTGGCTAACAAATACACATTTACACTTTTATTTATATAGATTTAAACAAAAATGTTATATATATATATATACATATCATATATAGAGTTCTTTTTTTTTCAAAAAGGGTTTCTGATAAAATTTAGCACTTATTATTGACCAAATACTTTGTAGTACACTGGAATTATAAATGTTTTTAATAAAAAAAAACCTTAATACAATTTCAACGATTAAAATTTTCTTAAGAACATTTCCAGTTTTAAAGTTTTGCTACTTTTTATATTGACTTATATTTGAATATGAATATTTTTTTCTATATTCTGAAAGGTATTTTAAACAACAAGGACTTATCTAGTTTTTGAGGAGGGAAAAAATTACAATACATTTAAGTTTACTTTTATAAAATCCTTTTAGTGCAATGTTTTTTTTTGTTTTTTTTTGCGGTACAAAAAAAAAGTTTATTGATAACATATTGTGAATAAAAATTTAAATTTAAAAAGAAAGCATTTAATAGCTATCAACAAAACATATAAACTAAAAACATTTCAATATTTGTCTACCTGGTATTTTATAAGTTTGGTACAATGTATTCCCCCCCAAAAAAGGATTCTATCTGTAAATCTAAATCAACCAATCACACCCGATATTATAATATTACATTACAGTATTAGGTTGATATTCCATCGCCATTTCATTACATATGTAAAAATTTCATGTGATTAACGTACATGCCTGGACATGAATCCTGAAAAGGAATAATCAGGAAAAAATTAACTGAAATTAAAAACCATTTTCCTCAAAACTTGTGACGGATCTATACGCATCTATGACTAAACCCTTGGGGACTCTTCTCGGGAAATATTTTAACCAACCAACTTTCACCGAAGGAGGAAAACGTGATTATGCAAATTAAGTAAATTATATAAATTCTGTATTCCGAGTTTTGGGAGTTTGTTGGTGAGCGGAGGATCGTGAATTTATTAAGTGCAAATCTAAGTTTATAAAAGTATCAATTGAAGAATTCCAAGAGAGGATCACTTGTAGGTGATCGAATCCAGTTAAAGATTACCGTTCAAGGCCTCAACAGTAGGACTTCACAAGATTACAGGTATCGGGATCCTTGTTTAAACAGAAGTTTAGCTTATTAGTGCGAGGCGTAGTTATATTGAGCTTGTATAGGTTATCGTGGAATCAGTTGAGGGTCCGTAATATTATCCCCAGGCTTATGAGTCTCACCATAACACTCTGCTTGCTGATCATTATTCTTAATTAGATTGTTATTGTGCTTGTTTGATATTTTTGGACAGTAAAATAATTAGAGTGAATCATGTCGACTGATTATTCAAATCTTCCCACACATCTAGCCGGGTCCGAGAGTAGACAAGGGGGATTAGAGGGAAGCAGGAACCGACAAGCATTACGAACTAAAATTGACATATTTCAGATAGAAAGGTAGATGCTAAAGGAGCCACAGTCCTCGGTAAGAAATGTGGACTAAGTAGATTCACAATAAGAAGCACATAAAATATTTTGCAAGTATAAGAGCCAAAGCATTATGAATACCAAATAAATAACAGGTTGAGCTCCTTAGGCTCCGAAACAGGTGAAGCTTCTCTTGGCAGGAATATCACAAGTTCTTGGTAGATGACTGGAGACAGGTTGTTCCAAATATCTAAGCAACAGTGACGCAAAAGTCAAAATATTCCAACATGGGGATTTTTTTGTCTTTGAGTTGCCTTTCTATGAAAACCCAAATGGGCTCAATCGGATTAAGATCTATCGAGTTAGGTGATCAGGATATCAACTGGATTCATCATAATTCTCCCCGAGCCACTCCAATACAATTTGAGATATGTGACATTGGGAAATTGGCCTAGTGGAAGATTCAATTTCCATTTGGGAAGATAAATTCCCTAATTGCTGGGAAAAGTGGCCTAAATGGGTGGTCAATAATTCTGACTCCTGTTCTCACAACCATTCCTTAGAATCCGAGAGCGGACATATCCCCCGGCCTGATGGAATTTCCGTTTCTCACTCATCATCGGATGACAGCATGTCTGGAGAGGAAAGCCCACATTATGCGCCGGAAAGGGTCCCAGGCTTGAGAAGCCGACGGACGAGAGATGTAAGAAAAGCCGAAAGAGAGAGAGGAGGAGGAAGCTGAACTTTAAAAGGCAAGGGGTGGGAATTCGCGAGGGAGAACTGTTCAGAGGCATCTCTAGCGTATGCAGCGAGAAACCAACTGCGTTTGCACCCACGATTAAAGTCGGACAGCGAAGCCAAAGGACTGTGGTCCCTATTACCGATAAAAAGGTGTCGACTTCACGGGATTCTCATGATAACGAGGATGTTTTAGATAAGCTTAACTTTACTGTGATTGAGACTATAAAACAGTCTCGGAACGATTGTAAAAGTATTCAAGATAATATTCACTTTAATAAATTGTTTCGATAAGCTGATTCAAGTTACTACACATTGAAAGGTGTAACTGATCCCAGTTATGCTCAGATAGTTCACAGCTTTCATGGGGAATTCTGAAACTACTAAGAGTCCCAAGTGCAACAAGACAGAGACCACTTTGTCAAAACATATAACAGCCACCACCAGTTTGTTTCCATGAAAGAACACAACCATCAACGACCATCTGACACAACCATCAACGACTTTGTCGGATGAATGAGAAATCACGATTCATTCGATCAAGCAACTCTCTTATCCATGGTCCAGTCTCGATATTTCCAAGCCCACTGTAGGTACTACAAACGCCACACAAAAGCATCTCATCTCTCATCAGTTGGCCTTGGAATTTGGTGATGAATACTTCGCAGTGTAAAAGTCAGGACGTTTGGTTCACCGTTTCCTTCCCCCTATTTCAGAAGATTTACTTACTACCGCAATAGCTAATAGCTCAGGGGGAAAGTAAACTTCTGTTTCGTTTAACATGAAGCTGGAGTTTCTTATCGCTGTTGATAAAAAAACTTGACGGAAAAAAAAATCTGTAAATATTTTTGTTTTGCTAATGATGGGATGCTGACAAGGTTGACATGGGATGGTCCTCGTCTTTTCGTAGTTTTTGTATTCTCCCTGTTTACAGGATGTTGTTGAAATTCTTCAGACTGGGGTGCAGTTTTAGGGACTCAGGGGTGATTTGCCTCATAAATTTATTTAAAATTGTAACTTTGCGCCTTAGGGTTGACCAATAGAATATGTTGTTAAAGAGTTAGCAGAGAAATAATTAGAGTGACGTGTCTTTCCTTAAAAGGCACCGCGCGACAGTTTTCGAGACTTTTTTTTCTTCTTTCTTTTCAGACCCTTAAACGCTGTGAATCTCATCAGCCGTTAGACGACATCCAGCCACCACCCATCCCTCCACCTCCGTTTCAGATAAGTGCCAATGTTTCTTAATTCTTATTCTTGTTTAATTTAATTCTTAAATTTGTAATGTTAACGTTTAAACTTGTAACTAATAAACTAAATTATTTAAAATACAGAATGGAGATTGATTAATTGTGTAGCGTTATCTTTGAATTTAATCGGACTAGAGTAACTCACTTCGTGATGCGGACTAGAAATTTAATAGACGAATCTGGGTGTTATGAAAGTTAACTTAAATGAACTTAAAGGGTAGTTAACGGGAGCGCCGCATCACTAGTGACCAACCATTTGGCTAGGCATGGCCGCTTCACCATACACCACTGGCATAGCTAGTTCTGAGTGGCCTATGTACCAAAATTCCTCTAGGGCCCTTTCTCGGAAAATAAATAAAAATAATCGCATTGATGAAAATCATTCGAAAGTGTTAAAATAGTACATATGTCGAGGCCTCTGTAGCTTGGAGGCCCAATATCAATAATACGGTGGAAGCTACGTCCCAACCGTTCACGATCTGTTGATGTTCCTGATTGCAGATACTCTCTGTACCAAGCTTCCATTCTTATCAAATAACATCGCGCACTTTCATTAACGACCACGTTGTTAACACACATCTGTCTGACATGTGATTTGTACTCAAATAACCTCGGACACGCCTGTCTGCTGCTACTCTATCTTCATCGGTGCTTTTCTCATGCGTCATTCCTCTACGCTGACTATCTTTCCATCCTATAACCAGAAACGAATCCAGTTTCTTGTGATGACTGCTTGTTTCACTACCTTTCCTTTAAAAAAAATGACGAAACTTACTTCCAGCATACTTACACTATGCTGATGATTTGTGATTCTAATGAATACTGACATTGTGTTGACAATTCCTTTTTTAGGGTATCCGACTGTTTGCGACAACTTTTTTTTAAATGGAGTATGGGGATCTTTTTGTTATTTTTAGATTTGTTTTGTTCATTTTAAGAAAAATATGCTAAAATTAAGAAGAGAAAAAGAAATCATTATGACTAAAATGGGTAAAAATTGACAAACAATAACACAAACGCGGTCCATTATGTACCAAAAGCTTATGAACAGATTTTCAATTTTGATGTGTTGCTATGCTATTAATTTTTAAAGTGACCATCAGAATAATTTTTGCAAATACTAGAGCACTTTATCTTTGTTATTATATAAAATTGCTTAAAAAAACAGTGGTTATATCACATAAGGGACTATAAATTTTGTAATAAAACAGTGATTGATAAATATGAATGTTAGAACAGTTCTACTATAATATAGAACGTACACAAAAATTTTCAGTCAATTATTTTCAAAATTTTTTTACCATTTGTTGTGTGTGTGTGTGTGTGTGATCCCGTTTGAGTATTTAAAAAAACACATTCCGAGTAAAACGCTTTTTAAAGTATGACACCTTGCTTAATGTAATGGCCATTTGCTTTTACAAAAACACTTATAGTGCTTGTTCTAGTGAACGGAAAATAATAAACTTGGTATTTTTATAAAGCTAATAAGATGGTCTATAAAATAAATCATAAAAAAATTGTCAATTTTTGGCAAAATTTACAATTTTAGGGTAGTCGGATACCTCAAAAGATTCACAGCATTAAGGAAAAGAATGAAGAATTGTTTTTCATGTTAATGTTTCGTGATACGTATTACGTTAGAGTACATAAACTATGACAATGTTTTGTGACACTTATGTAGGCTACAGTATCTTCCTTATCAGTTAAGCGCCTTTCAAAATTAATTATTCCCCTGAATTTACAAAGTTTTACAGCTCTTCTGTAACATAGATTGCAATACACACACACACACACACATCTTGTATTTACAATAATTGATATAACAAGCGGCATAACTTCCTACATACATGTTACTGAGTTAAACACAATTTCTAAAACGCAAATATCTATAGTTTTTTTAAATTTAAATTCCGAGAAGAGATAAAACTATTTTTTAAGCATATAGGTAAATATTTTACCTTCTCCAAAGGTTCCAATTAAAATTTAAACGGAATATTGTAATAATCTTTAAAAATTCACGAAATTTTGTAAATTTGTATCTTTTGACATTTTTTATACATAAAACTGTTTTTTTTTTTAAAAAAGGTAGTTTTTCGTTTCGGGGAACCGTAAAAATATAACTAAAATAACTCTCAAAATCGACCCTTGCCAATAATAATTAATGGTGGTAAGCCTACCACAGATTTTAAGAATATAGGACTCAACTTTCGGAGAGTACGTAGGCAAACATATTAATTGTGCATGTGAGAAACAGAATAACGAGAACAGTTATACACAAGAAAAACCTCGTGCAACGCCAGCCCATGCAGCTATCTATGGATGAAAATTAATATTTTTTGAAAAAAACTAAAACACAGTATTGTTTTTTATAGTTCATTGCTAAATTATTTTAAAAATTGTACAACGGCTGCTTTCTATTGGATAAAATAAGACTAATTTTGTAAATTATTAATCGAAAATAGAAATTTGATCTTATCCTTAAGGAAAAAAGGACGGAAAAGAGTTTTATAATCTCGAAAAAGCCCGTACAACACCGGTTAAACAAGGGAAAAGAAAAATTCCTAACAAGGAAAAGTGGAAGAAATTTCGTAAAAAAAGGAATTTTAATGACATAAATATAAAAATCACTCTCCTAGAAGTTCTGGCGTCGAGAAGGAAGGGAGAAATTTCCTTGGGGGTAAAGTGATGTACTCGGTAAAAGCCCGTGCAATATTGGGATATTCTGACGTGAAACAAACCCGTCCGATGAAGTGAAGAGATGGAAGAAATTTCTAAAAAGGGTATTTTAATGAAATATTAATATGGAAGTCACAAACACATCAGGAAGAGTGCTTATACCGAGAAGGAAGAGGAAATGTTAAGAGGCAAAAACATCTATACACTTGAAGAAGCCCGTGAAACGCCAGGTCATGCCGCTAGTTTCTTTTAAAAAACAATTTCAAGGACGAATATTGTGCCCTGTTTCCCCTAAATTTTATCTCCATTAATGTGTCGAAATATCGCAGATTTTACCAGTTCATTTAAAAAAATCTGTAGGTTCACGATTATCAAATTTAATTCTTTATCATTTTAATGATTAATAGTTATTGCAAGTAATAAATGAGTGAAGTATTAAGTTACTTATTACATACATTATATGGGGGATGAGGTAACAAATTATACATCATAATCACAAAGATTTCAGCCATTAGTAAAAGCTTTTTTCAGCACATTACAAATCTTGAAAGAGAGCACCAAAAGTTACCAAGGCTCCCAAAGATGAGAAAACCGAATTCTTAGTTATATTCATAAATCCCCAGACAGTCAGGCAGATGTTCGAATGACTGTTGACATTCGCTATCAGCAAGAGTTGTTCGACGGCTGTCAGCTGAGAGGAACGGCTGCTCATTTTAGCAACTTCTATTTTGATATTTTGTACCTCGTCATGAATCCTTGCAGCAAAAATCGTCATCGCACAGTACTGACCTATGTAGAAAATGAAAATAACGCAGAAATAAATTTCCATTACTGAAACACTACGTATCCAAATTTGTCTCCAATCATAGAAAGACACTACGAAGAACAAAAGTAGTATATGCATTCCGAGGATAATGAAAAGTGGAAAAGACAGACATTTATCAACTCTATTAACTGTACCCATTACGGTTGTGTAACGTCTTTGCAGAACTTCGAACGTAACACGAGAAGAACTGATAGATTTACGATAATCTCGCAAAATAAGTTTTAACGCTGTGCATACAGCTAGTAATAAGATGATGAATAATCCTATCGACATGCAATTTATCAAGAACAACATGAAATCAACAATAAGGAATAAATAATATACATATAGGGGAAGTGATGAAGGAGTAACATAATAATATTTTCTCTGTATGAAATATTTGATGAATATTTCCCCTTTTGCAATGAGGACTAACAGAACTGTTCCATACATAGAAATGAAAACTCCTATGTAAACTATAAATAATGCTGATACGAAGCCTTTGTTCAAATTTTTTGACTTCAGATTAATCTTCTCATAAGCATCTGACAAATGCGTTAAAGTTTTTAAGATGTCCTTATGACGCCAATAGAGCACACTTCTAAGAAATATTGTCAGGATTGTCAAACCTCGGACAGCTATATCTTGTTTCAGAGTTTGACTGCTCTTATCTGAGAAAATACCATACATAATCAACAGTACAAAGACCCAAGAAGCAATATGAATCAACGCATGAGAGATTTTAATAACTGTTTCTCTAAATGAATTGTTCTTCAAGCTCTTGTGAGTACACTGAGGTCTTAAATCCACCCCAATGAGTAAAAATCCAGTTAATAGTGGTTGTATTTGTCTTAACAATTCAGAAACATGTTTTTCTTTGTCATCATCTATCATAAGTACTACATCTCTTCCGGTTGAGTAGTAGATGGGTATATGTGGTCGTCTGTTCCCCTTGAACATATTATACAAGGCGGATTCTTACGCAATTAAGATCAAAGTTAAAGTACCAGAAATTTTACTTCATTTTAATGTTATATGGAGGGAGGGGGGATTAGGTTTTACCAGATATAGTCACGTCCAGAAGAAATAAAGCAGTTCAAAATAAACATAAGATTGCAGAAATATTCTAGAAAGAAGTTTTTTCCTTTTTACAAAAAAAAAAAAAATTTTAATACACATTTAATAAAGGATTGAAACATGTTACTCCATTCGAGTGAAACTCACTTTTACTCGAGAAATTGCGGGGAAAAAATGGTCTCGGAATAAGTATTTTTATTCTATTCTGTTGTCTTGGTGAAATTTTAAGCTTACTTACACAATGCATTGCATTGAATTGCTTAGATCGTGCAACAAAATCATTGTCTTTGTATTGCAAATAATGTTCGTTGTTATGACAGCAATAATCAACAAAAGCTATGTAATTTGTGGGTAAAATGCAGATATATGTATTCAAAAAATATTTCATTAATTTTGAAAAAATCACACCCTTCTCATTTTTTTCATAATTTAAAAAAAAAATTAGAGAAGAGAGAAAAAGAGAATTTTAGTTCACTATTTTTGTCTTATAAACCCTTTTGAAACCAATATACATACACAAATCTCTCTGTAATATCATCTCGCCCCTTATAGTCCAGTCATATTAGGGTTTCACTGTGGAATGAAAGCTAATAAGCTGAAAACTCGCTTAGACCTTTATTTTGGCACTCTAAAAGTTGTCTCAAAAGTCTAATAAAATCTCGTGTCCGCGTCTTAAGATATTCAAGGTCAAAGGTAAAAAAAATCGGTTTTATGTAAATACCTCGTTTCCTATGACTTGATGCTATTTACATTTATTATAAATATTGTAGAGAATAAAATTTTCTATAACTTTAATTGAAGCAATTTTTTATACATTAAACCGTTTTTGAGATAGAGGGCGCTGAACGCACAACGCTTAGCTATCTACAGCATAATGCAAGGTTAACTACGTCGTATTAAGTCTATAAGCCTTAAAAATATATATATAATTACAAACATTTGACATTTTTTTTATTAATTATTACATTGCATTTAATAATAGTTTTTATTAAACACATGTATATATTTCTTTTAACACTTAAATGTTCGGGTAGTTCAAACGTTGTCGACAGATATGCTTATGGTATTTTTAATTATATTCTATTATTATGTATACTAACTACATTTAAAGTAGCGATAAAATAATGTAAGTAATTTTTAGTAATATTTTTATTTAGAAATAGCGTTTTATACAATTATTACAATGGAAATTCGGATGTGAAGAGGTGATTTTACAAAAAAATTAATGATAAAAAGAATATGAATGTTAATTTTTGATGTGTAACATCTTTTCCCTCGGTTGCTGGATATTTTTTGGAGTGATTTCGTAAAGAGGGACGGAAATGTGTAACAGGAAGTCGGGGAAGCGCATGCTGTTTGATTTGACCAATCATCGCGCTTGATGGTGTCTCTTCGCTACCCTCGTATCGGGGTCCAACTTTAGTATTTTCTTCCTTCTCTTCATTATCTTCCGGTCACTCGAAAGTTTCTAATTCATTCTCATAATTTTCGCTGTCAAGGGTATTTGTCTCCAAATCTTGAAGGATTTCGGGATCAAAAGTACAATCTTCATCAAGATCGCTCTCATTGAGAGGTTGATGAAAGATAATTAAACACGTTTTTTGGCCGTGTAACTTGGCAATATTTTCAGCGCAATGTAAAGTAGTATAAATTGTGTCTATTATATTGGCAGGATGATCGATAAAAGGACGAAACATAACCTGAGAAGTAGAAAAATCCTTATTATTTTAGTGAGCGGTTCAAGAAAGCCATTCCATTCCACCCAGGCAACGATGCAATATTCTTCCACTTTCCGTATAACCACAAAAAATCAACTCCGTTAAGGGTCTCAGGGGTGTTAACTTTTTCTGGAGGGCTGAAAATATAAACAAAATTCAAATATATATAACTCTTTTAAATTAAAATTAAATAATTCGAATCTTTTACGCATTATTTATAAGGGAATGAGGCTTCAGAAAAGTGTAAAATGTTTAAAATATAATGATAATTTTAAAAATTATAAGCATATGAAAATAAGAAATTTTTTTATAAGAAATTGATTTTACAAAGTTTTACAATTCTAGTGTAACAGAGATTATTATATACACAAGCATCTTGTATTTACATAGTTGAAATATCAAACTGTATAACGTCTTACATCAGTGCTTCTCAAACTTTCAATATTTGCGATCCAATATTTAACCAAAATTTTCATCTCGCCCCCTTCATACAAATAACAATGTGTTGAAATCAATAACTTTGACACAAAAGCTACAACACAACACAACGATTTTTTCTTAAGTGCAACCGACGTATATAAACGTCTCACTCAGCCAAAGCATTAATTACTTTGACGTATATATACGTCTTTCCGTAGTACGATTTTTTCTGTGCACTGCTATCCATAAAATTATTCTGAAGGCTTTGGAATGCACTAAAACAGGGGTTTGCAGCCTTTTCCAGGGTCCGAGCTACTTCTCTTTTTTAAGGTGTTGCTGTCCATCCAGCCTCCAGTTCATCTGCCATCGGTGTTCGACAAATATGTTTCTTTTAGTAAGCGTGTCTTGGGGTGGTCCACCGGTCGATCACGATCGACTTAATGCCCACCTCTGCTCTAAAAGGACCTGGCAGTGTGTTTGCGATGTATTAACCTATTTCAGAGGATTTGCTTATTTATTCTTTTTCTTCCCCCTTCCCCCAATACATCACATGCACTCACCTACGTGGAAAATGGTGGCATTGGTGAGCGAATCGCGTGACTTTTAATCGGCAGTTAAGGGATTAATTAAAAACCGTACAAATTATCAAGATAAGTGTTAATTTTTTCGTATAATTTTTATATGACAAGTCCATGGGGTGTCACTGGTTATTATTAAACATGTTTTTAACTTAGTATTGTTAAATTAATTTTCAAAAACATTTTGTAGTACTGATACATTTGTAAGTGTTTATAATATCAGTACAAATATTATTTTTTTTATTATGTCAGAATGTATTTTGTTTGTTTACTTTCAGTAAATTAATAATTTTTTAAAATAATCTTTTGTTTTCAATTTTTCAATATGCTCGCGCTCCCACGCAGAGTAATCAAGCCCCCTTAGGGGGCGTGCCCCACAGTTTAAGATACATGTCTTTTCATCATGTAACAAAGATATGGATTATTTTCTCATAAAAAACAATTTCCATGAAGTATAATGTCCCCCCCCCCCCCCGTGTTTATCTTCTCTGATAAATTGAAATTGCAGGCATAACCAATCATTTTTGAAAAATCTGTATGTTCACGATTACCAAATCTAAATTCTTTAACATTTTAATTTTTAATACTTGTTGCAAGTAATGAGTGAGTGTAGTATTGTAGTTTGGCGACGTTGGGAGCACTTAGCTTGTGACGGATCTATACGCGATTCTACTAATCCCTTCATTTATCTTTAAGGAAAATATTTATTTCAACCAACTTTCATAGAGTAAGGAAACGGGATAATGCAAATGAGTATAAATTCTATTTTCGCGATTTCGGGAGTTGACACGTCGGAGTTGGCACACTGAAGTTGATACGTTGGAGTGTGCAAGCAGGAGTTAACATAAAGTCCACGAGTTAATTGTTAGTTGAAGATTGAAAAGGAGTGGAATTAGTTAAAGTTTACAGAGCGTGGAGCCAACGACATTGAGCAAGCCGAAGAGAGCGCCTTCAAGTTTCCAGTGTAGGATCCGATGCATAAAAAATTCAGGTACTGTGCGTTTGATTAAGTAGAAGCTAGTTTATTAGGGTGCGACGTAGTTATAATTGAGCGTATTTAAGCTGTCTTAGATTCAGTTCAGGGTCTGTAGTAGTATCCCCATCATATAGAATCTCGCCTCCGCGCTCTACTATAAATCATATACCTTAATTAGAATTGTATTGTGTCTGATTAATAATTAGAATTAATAAATTGATTAAATTGAAAAACATGTCTGTAGATTACTCTGTTTCTCCCACACCTCTCCCACAGGTAGACAAGAGGGTTCAGATGTAAGCAGGAACCAACCGCTATCACAAGCTATTACGAACCTTCATCTCATTTCATGACATTTTAGATGACATTAAAAAAACTTTCACACACAAATTGTTCTTTTTAAGAAATAATATTTAAAATTTGAAATGTAACTAATGGAAATTAATAAAAAGAAAAAAATTACTTTGATATGAAAAAATTTACAAATATAAAATAAAATAAAGATAAAAATTGATGAAAAAATTTTAATTTTTAGAAAAAATTTCGCGATGGACGTGGGTGGGGTAATCCTAGCCAATCCGGCTGCAGCAAAGGAGTCCGAGTTATAGAGAGAAAATTTTTGGATGTAAAAAGTTAAAATGAGTTGTAGTACCGGGTGGAGCTTCTGTGAATGGCTAATCAGATATGTCAGTTATTTTTACATTTTAGTTTAAATTAGTTTAGTACATTTAGTTTAAATTTAAGTGAGAAGCTCGACCAATCACTGAGTTGCGAATGCAGAATAAAAGTAAAAGAGAACACATATTTAGGAATAAAAAAAACGGAATCAATTAGGATTGATTCGGGTGTGTGGAAATTAAGATTAGGAGTATAATTTCAATGCTAGTGATAGATTTATTATCAGAGCTGACAATTTTATTAAATAAATTGGAAGCATTTCTCTTGATCATTTGCTTACTAATGGGTATTTTACTCGTGGATCTGAGGTCTACATTCCTCACGAACCAGCGAGTGTTAAGAATTTGCCTGACAATTAAATTTTGAGCGCTTCCTAAATAATTAATATGGGTCTTTCCTGCCTGTCCCCAAATAGGGGAGGCGTAGGTTAGGATCAGTGAGTAGACAAGTGAGAGAGCATTTTGTTTCTATTACTTTATTTTTGTTTTCTCTACATTAAGAGGTAGAGTTTGTGACGGATCTACACGCGGTTCTACTAATCCCCTCATGACACTTTTAGAAAAATATTTATTTCAACCAACTTTCGCCGAGTAAGAAAGCGTGATTATGCAAATGAAGTATATTATATAAATTCTGTTTTCGCGAGTTTGAGGGGTTGGTAAGTTGGAGTTAGCAAAGAGTTGGCAAGTGAGTTGGTGAGTTAGGTTGTTAGTTGAAGATTGAAGGATCGTGGAATTATTAAGAGATTTTGGAGTTTGTCCATGAAAAGGATTACTGAGAGTGGATCCAACGACAGTGATTAAATCCAGATAAAGATCTCCTGCAAGATTCAAGTATAGGATTTGCTTCATAAAAGTACAGGTATCGTGAGCCTTGTTTAATTAGAAGTTAGCTAATGTGTGACGTAGTTTATATTGAGCGTGTTTAAGCTATCGTAGAATCAGTTGAGGGTCCGTAGTATTATCCCCGTGTTATTGTAACTCACCTCCACTCACTACTATTGGATCGTTTATCTTAATTAGATTTTTATTGTGTCTGATTGATATTTTGGTAACAATAAAATAGTTAGTGTGAAATCATGTCTGTTGATTATTCAGTTTCTCCCACACACCTAGCCGTGTCTGCGGGTAGACAAGGGGTTTCAGATGGAAGCAGGAACCGTCCGGCATTACAAATTTATGCACGACATGTTTAAATTTTTCTCTAATAAAAGTTACATGTTGTTTGGAAATAAGAGTTTTATCAAGTATAATTCCTAGGTATTTAGTTTGATTAGACCACACACACACAGGGGATTCTATTTTCTGATGTTGATGTATGGCGCTTTTTTGTATGTAGTGAAAAGTATGGCTTCTGTTTACGAAGTGTTGATGGCTATTTTCTACTTGTCAAACCAGTGTCCAAGCTGTGTTAGGTATCGTGTGGTCATATATGAGATCAAGGCTGGTTCTTTGTGTTGACAAAGTATCACTGTGTCGTCAGCAAACATGATTTTTCAGCGTTGTGTTGTTGGTAGAAATATCGTTGACATAAATGTTGAAGAGCGTGGGAGAAAGAAGAGACCCTTGTGGAACCCCAGCAGAAATTGTTCTACTATTTGAGAGGGTATTATAAAAATTTTGACATAAAATGTTCTATCGGAAAGGAAAGAATTAATAAGGATAATTAATGGTGTTGTCACTTTGTATTGAACCAGTTTATAGATAAGACCTGTGAGCCAAACGTGGTCGAATGCTTTTTGTATGTATAGAAATATTGCACCGGTGTATGTTTTCTTTTTATGGCCAGATTTAATATACTCTACTGTGGTGTAGTTTTAAATTACTTAATACATATATCCTTTGAGCGATGAAACAACAAATTATACATTATAATCACCAACACTTCAAAAATCAAATATTGTGAAAACCTTTTGCAGCACATCACAAATCTCGAAAGAGAGCACCAAAAGTTACCAAAAGCACCTAAAGATGAAAAACGAAATTCTTGGTAATATTCATGAATCCCCGCACAGTCAAGCAGATTTTCGAATGACTGTTGACTTTCGCTATCAATAAGAGTTGTTCGACGGCTGTCAGTTGAGAAGGACGGCTACTCATCTTCGCAACTTCTATTTTGATATTTTGTACTTCTTCGTGAAACCTTGATGCAAAATTCGTCATTGTGCAATACTGAACTAAGTACAAAATGAAAATAACGCAGATATAAATTTCCAGAACTGAAAAACTGAGTACCCAATTTTGTCCCCAATTATATGACACAATAAAGAACAAAAACAGCATATGCATTCCGAGGATAGTGAAAAGTGGAAAAGACAGACATTTATCGACTCTTTTAACTCTATCCATAACGGATGTATAACCTCTTTGCAGTATTTCGAATGTAACACCTGAAGAATTAACTGATTTACGATAATCTTGCAAAATAAGGTTTGACGCTCTGCATACAGCTAGAAATAAGATGATGAACATTCCTGTAGACATGTTATTTATCGAGAACAACAAAAAATCAACAATAACTAATAAATAATATGCATAAGGAGGAAGTGTTAAAGGTGTGACATAATGATATTTTCTCTGTATGAAATATTTGATAAATGTATCCCCTTTCACAAAAAAAACTTAACAGAAGTATTCCATTCATAGAAATGAATATTCCAAAATAAAAAATAATTAATAGTAATATCAAGCCCTTATTTAAATTCTTTGACTTGTGCTTAATCTTTTCAATAGCATCTGACAAATGCGTTAAAGTATTTACGAAGTCCTTATGACGCCAATAGAGCACACTTCTAAGAAAAATTATCAGGATTGTCAAAACTCGGTAAGCTATATCTTGTTTAGGAGATACACCACTCTTATCTGTGAAAACACCATAGATAATCAATGATACAAAGATCCAAGAAAAAATATGAATTATGGCATGGAAAGTTTTTATACCTTTTTCTCGAAAGGAGTTGTTCTTAAAGCTCTTGAGAGCCCACTGCGGTCTTAAATCCACCCCTACGAGCAAAAGTCCAGTTAATAAGGGCTGTATTTGCTTCAACAATTCAGAATCATGTTTTTCTTTGTCATCATCATGTATTATCATCACTACATCTCTTCCGGTTGAGTTGTATGCTGGGAAATGTGGTCCAGTGTTCCTTTTAAATCTACTACACATGGCGAATTATTATATACCTAAGCAAAAAGCTAAAATATCAGGAATTTTGCTTCATTTTCATTTTATATTAGTAAAAATATTAGATTTTGCTACATCCGGTAATTTTCAAAAGAAATAAAGCAATACTGAGGAAAAATGCATATCCAACACACACATTATAGAAAAGATTTGTAAAAAAATACATTTTAATACGCATTTTATAAAGAATAAAAATCTGTTTATCGTTTCAGAATGAGACTTAAAACCACTCGAGAAACTGTGGCAAAAAATTGCCTCCGAATTTTTATTATTTTCCGTTGTCTCTTGGTAGAATTTTTAGCTTTCACAGTGCATGTTATTGAATTGCTTAGAACGCAAAACAAAATCATTGGCTTTATGCCATTAATAATATACGTTTTTATGACAGCATTAGTCAAAAAAAGCAATGTAGTTTGTGGGGAAAAATCACACATATATTGGTTCAATACAGATTTCAATAATTTTGAAAGCTTTAATGTACGTATTGCTTTGCTTCAAAGGATAATACATTTGATGCAAGATCGATTAGAATATATGAAATTTAGTCGGAGTAAAGGTCATCATTAGGATTGTGTCAATGTAAAGCATGAAATTTTATCTTTTCAAAATACTCCTTTTGTAAGGTTCCATTAAAGCATCTCATAATAAAAATGATATATATTTACTCTGCATTTTGAAAAGAAATAAATCAATAATTCGCTGGTTTATATTGATACAATCATCTCTCTTTCAACTAAATCAATTATATTATAAAATTCTGCAAAGAAATCCTCCGATACGGGAACTGAAACGTTTTGCAAAATTGATAAATTTTTGTTACGAACAAGTAAGTGTTTACTCTCTATAAATCATTTATCTTTGTTGATTAATATTGCTAAGGCAACCTTAAATACGAAATATATAAGACGACGATCTAAATGATTAAATAAAATTTGCCAAATTTGACTTAAGGTTTTCATTATTTAAAAACAACACTCTTAAACTCTCAGCACAATTTTATTTCTCCTAATATCTTCAGTGGAATTAATTATTACTGAACTCTATATAAAAAGGGTTTATTTTTTTCATATTTAATAAAGTGTTGTTTTTTAATATTGTTTTTAACATATGAACTACCTATTATCCAGTATTTGTACAAAAGATTAGAAAAAATGATTTTCTAACAAAAGCAAATAAAATTTGATGTATTAAGCTTTTTTAAAACAGTTAAAAAAGTTACCATGCAGGGCAAAGATGAGAAGAAAAATCGTATACTTTTCCCATTTCACAACTGTTCTAGAAGAGTTATAAGACCTGTGATGGAAGACGACGAAGAAAAACACGATTCTGAATTACTAAGGCAAATACATCCACTATTAATTGCTTTTTTATTCACAGGATTGGATTTCAGACAGCAGAGACCATATCAACGCACCCCGAACAGCGCGTGTCGAGAAACAGTAATTAAAATCTCATGTGCTTTGATACATATTATTTCTTGGGTATTTGCTTTGCTGTTTATTTGGGGAGCTTTCGCAAATGAAGACAGCCTGCCTCGAAAACAAGATATAATTAACAGATTAATGGAAATCCTGATAATATTTCTTAGAAGTGTTCTCTACCGACAACGTAAAGTGGTTGTGAATACTTTAAATCTTCTTTCAAAGGCTTATGATAAAATTAAATGCAAATCAAAGTATCTCAGTAGAGAAATAATTCTAATATTACTCATTGTATACCCTGGAACTTATATATTAATGTATGTGCTGGTTTTCATATCCTTCAGTGATAAAAATAAACTGTATTTCGAAAATTTTGTTCGAAGAAACTACGGAAACGTCGTTCCTTTAACTCTTACACTACACGCATATTACGTTCTAGGTGTAATTGACTGTATACTTTTTTCTATAAATTCTTTTACCATGTGCCTGTTCGTCATCCTGGTGTTAGTGGTTTTCACACGATTAAATCTCATTTTGCAACATTACTTTAAGTCTGTCAACTCTCCTGGTGCTACTTTCGAAGTTCTTCAAAAGCGTTTTATGTCCGTTATGAATGCAGTTAAAAAAGTCGATGAATGCCTGTGTTTTCCAATGTTCGTTATCCTCGGAATACATATATTATTTCTGTTCTACATTTTGTCTTTTTTTTATTGGCCAGCAAGTTGGTTAAAGAACTTGTCTGTAGCAATTGACGTATTTTTCTACATGATGTTCGTTTTGTACGTACTTCAGTATTGTGCAATGACGACATCTGCTGCGAAGATTCATGAAGCCGTTCAAAATATCAAAATAGAAGTAGCGAAGATGAGTAGTCGCCCATCCCAATTAACGGCCGTCGAACAACTCTTATTGATAGCGGAAGTCAACAGCCATTCTAACATCTGTCTGACTGTATGGGGATTCATGAACATAACAAAGAGTTTCGTTTTTTCGTCTTTCGGTGCTTTGTTAACTTTTGGCATTCTTCTGCGTGATTTGTAAAATGCTGGAAAACTTCATACCTTTTGGAACACACAAAGTTTCCTAAAAATTAGAGAAGCTTCTTATTTGAAAGTAAACCAATCAGACAGTGATGTAATGTAAAAATCAAATCATCATGTAAAGAACGTTAAGCTTCAGATGAAGTAGTTATAAGGGAAGTTCAACGTCCAAATGTGCAAGGTCAAATATTTAAATGATTGTGAGCAAAGGAAAAGTGTTCAAGAATGCTGGTACAGTTGACTCTCGATAATTCAAACCTTCCATAATTCGAAGTATACGCTCAGTCCCTAGAAAACCTCTTGATATTTCGAACTAAAACAATACGTTATGATACACTCAGTATTTCAAAGTCAAATCTGTGGCTTGTCAGAATGCAACAGGCGATAATTCGAAGTTATCTTAAAAACTCTCGACTATTCGAATACTTACTATTTTGTAGAGTCCTGTAGCAGACAGGAGGTTGGAGTTAACATGTTTTCTATTGTATTTCCTCTGCGTATCTCCCCTGTAACGTAGCCCCTGTGATGACCATCTGTCTGTCATCCCTTCTTAGTATTTCCCGGTTCCTCAGGCAAAAAAAAAACGTATAAAGTTTAACACGTGGCCTTACTACACATGTGTTCAGGAATGATGGTCAACAATTGTGAAGCAGAGATGCGTAGGATTGTGTACTTTACGTCAGAGAGACATGACGATTCATAACTCATGGTATGTGACACCAAATTAGGCATGGGCCGGACTAGACCTTGCCTTGAAGAATCAATGGTGTTGGGGACAGTGACTGAGGAAGCCAATAATAGATGAAACAGATTTTTTTAAAAAAATTATCTTGGTGTATTTTGTTTGTATTTTCCTACCTTCTTGATAATTCAAACTCTTGATAATACGAAGTTTTTCATTGGTCCCTCCAACTCCGAATTACCGAGAGTCGATTGTACTAGTATCTCTGAAACGTTAACTGTTAAGGTTTTCTTGTTTAACATTATTTCTGCTGTTTAAAGAGTGATTGTTGAGAGAAAAAAAACACTTCAAGTAATAATGACTATTCTGGTCGCAAAAGATTGGTAGACAAGATAGGCAAACAGCACGCATAATCCACATTATCAATACAAGTTACAATTGAATTCAAAGCAGGTGGATCTTAAAGCACATCGCAATGGACAGCAAGACGTACTTTATTGCAGAAAACCATCAAAAGTACCTTAAAATTACCGTAAAGTAGGGAAAATAGTCTGATGTGGTCGTAATAACGACTCAGTTTCTCACTTGAAGACTGGAAAAAGTAGCCTGGACTGAAGAATCTCGTTTCCCGCTCAATCATGCAGATGGCAGGATCACGAACTTCACGAATTGCTGGCGGAGCTAAGGTGTGGGAAAGGTTTTCCTAGATTACTTTTAGTTTCTTGATATCTTTAGACACAATTTTGAAGAACACACCTTACCTCAATATGTGTGCCAATGATGCGCACTCGTTTATTGTTTCTTTATCTACCTGATCACTATCACCAGTAGAACGTTCCTTGTCACTATGCTTGATTCATCTCAAATTGGTTTGAGGAACACAAAACAGAATTTAACTCGCTTCCATGGGCAGCTCAATCCCCTGATGTCAACCGTAATGAGCATTTGTGTGACGAAGTCAAAAGATTACTTCAAAGCTTGGAAACGCCATCGTCCAATTTGACCCGACTTAGAGCTTACATTATGTCAGCACAGGTCAATATTCCTCAGCAACGGTATCAACAATTTTTTCTTAAGTCCATACCAAGAAGAAATATTAGCTGGTGGTTTGAGTTGAGATTAACCAATTCACCTTTAGAATGTATCTCTTATTTTTGGCCACCCTGTGTATAGGTATTAATCCGAAATAGCTATTGCCACAAACATATTTCAATGTGTAATATTATATATTTTAGTCATAGGTAGGGTATATTGTGTTGGAATTGAAACTCTACTGATTTTCTTCTTCATTTAAAGAGTGGAATTAAAGTTTTAGACAGACAGGAGTTTTGAAAATACAAAGTAATTCTTAATAAACTATTGCTTTCAAACTAAATTTAAATTGACAGTTTCAGCCTTTAAAGAAACACGTTAATTCCTGGTTAACTTATTTAATTATGTTTCTTGGATAATATACATAATGAAATGAGGGGACGAAACATTTTTCCTACTGCTCACAGACAAAGACAACACATGCACTACAGAAATTAAAAAAAAAAATCACTATATCATTTAATTTAATGCAAGTCTGAATGTAATGTAATTTATAGGTTTTTCATCCACTTTCCGAATCACCGAAATATGTGAATTTTCGTACATGCGACATAGAAATGATTTAAATACATACAATCGTTAAACAGTATTAAAGTTTACTTTAGTTAGTTCATAATCAGCGTGTTTTATTTATTTATTTTTTGGTCTTTTTTGGTTAATCTGCCCAAACCCCTGCGGGTCATCTCAACGCCCCCTAATTCTCTATGGATTTTTTACTGCCCCCCCTGAAAGCCTCAAAAGCCTACAAGGGGGCGTTATCGCCCACGTTGCGAACCTATGGTCTAGTGGTTAGTGACACTGGCTGCTGTGCCATTAAGGCCTGGGTTCGAATACTGGATATGGTGTGAGTGCTTGTAAAGGTATGGGGCATGGGGGCACTCAAAATATTCATCGGACCACAAGTTGAGTGGTTGAGAGAAGAGAGGCGGAAGGTCCTCTGGCCACTCCTAGAGCGTTCTCCCTCAAAATTGGGGTGGAACTGATCCAAGATTTACTGTCACTACATGGTGCTCAAAACTGCGGCTAACAACAGGCGTACAAACTTTTTCCAATGAATTCCGTAGGTCTCGATCGACACCAACGATTCGGGTGGTATTAGAAACAACAGTTATACATACGTACCACATAACCTCTACATGAAAAAATATTTGTACTCATTAGCCTCTCTTCTATATTTTCTAAAACAAAGAAAAGGATACTTATTCCACACTATTTTATTGAAAGCAGTTTCCATACTATTACACGTTAAATTCTGACCCACGTCGCGTCTAATAGCTATTAGTATAAATGTTACAAACACAAGAAAATTATAAGTTATTTACAATAATAGCAACAAAAAAAATATTATGTGAAAAATAGGTGCATTACCATAACATTACCATAATCCTGAAATTTTATAAAGCTTTTCTTAAATCTTCTCAGAGTCCATACATTTTATCAGGAAAAAAGATAAATTTGAAAGGTTAGTAACATTGGAAGGAATATTAGATTTCGTGACTATTTTTAAGGAATATTAATTTAAAAAGAAATTTCAAAAAGTCACTGAGTGAGATACTTAAAGGTACTTTTTTTTCTCAATAGGGGTGCGCATTGGTATTTCAAACCTTTGCAGACCCAGGAACTGGTACCACTTTTTAGCGCTGCAACGTATAGGCGATACTAATTACAGCAAGCAATTTTAACGCCCAGTTTTCTCCACAAAGGGATGCACATGAGCTCTAGACGACGCAAACTGTACTAGGATTTAATTTTGCCGAGAGCATTCAAGCCAAACAGACACTCTAAGGATCTTTCGTATGCCGTATAATTATACGAAATGGACGCTGTTGATTTTCTGCATCAAGAAAATCCGCCGACTTGGACCGGGATCGAACCCACAACCTTGGGTGTAGAAGGCCAGCGACAAACCAACCACGCCACCCAGCCGGCACTTGAAGATACTAGGAAGGGACATTATATTTCTCTTTACAGAATAATTTTTTCTATATATATAATCTATTCGCTCAGTAATACTGGTATGTTTTGTCCAAAACCTATTAATTTTGTTACTTCATGAAATGACTTTTCTAATTATTGTTCTAAAGACACAACTTTCTTAATCTAAATCTTGAACTTTTTGTATCATTAAAGCATCGCAAACCTTACAAATATGGGAAGAAGCTATTTCGTGCCATAAAAGCCGCTTTATGATGGGACTTTAAGAAATTATACCGTATTTATTCGAATCTAAGCCGCCTCTTAAATTCTCAACATGTTTTCGAGGGGGGAAATTTGTCATCGATTCTAAGCCGCACCCCCAATTTTCTACTCGTTTTTTAAGAAAAAATAATAAAAAATTGGGAAAAGAGCTCGTGAATATCCTATACTTAGTGATTTTTCTTAAAAAATATTTTAATAAGAATTAATAAGAAGTTAGTAATTTATGTTACCTGTATTAAAGTCTTTAAAATAGTACATGCATGGACTTTTTAGTACTTTAACCGCAAGTATCATGTTTCGGAAATGATTTGTATACTTCCTGTGTCACAGCTGACACATTAAGTGACACAGCGTCGTGTCATCTTCCGTGCCATTCAATGCATTTGTTATGCAACATTTTTTTAAGGAATGTTCAAAAGAAGAAGGTAAAACAAATATTAAAGACTGTTGAACGTTTACAAGCAAAAATTATATCATTTCGCGTATGCCATCGAAGTATAATTATTTCATACAATTTCCAGTGGCCGCTGCTTTGTTTTCCTTTTTTTCTGCTTTTTAAATTGCCTCCCTTTGCGTACTTGCGTCATAGTGAACTTGCCTTGATGCTATTATCAATGTCTTTGATGTTAAGGTCAGTGTTTCTCAAACTATGTGCTGTGCCCTTAGGGGGGGCGTGATAACCCCACGAGAGAGGCGTGAGCATAATGAAAAGTCGAAAAACAAGGATTATTTAAAAAATTATTAATTTACTGAAAGTAAACAAACAAAATACATTCAGACAGAATTAAAAATAAAATAAACATTTTTATACTCATATACAGTAGAACGTCGTTTATCCGAACGCTTATTATCCGAACGTTTATTGTCAGAAACGTCAAATATCCGAACTAAAGTCCGGATCCGTTTTCGAACAGTGCAATGCTAAACATTTGTTTCCTGTGAGGCCAAAAGTGACGGCAAAACCCAAGGTGAGGGATATTTGGGGAATTTCAGCTGTGTGAAATGGTAAACATCTGAGCAGAATATTAGGTCGATTGGTTTCCAAGTGAGGGGGAGTATAAGTGCTCTTTTGTTGAGTTTTGTTGATGTAGAAACCTGGATGGCATGCGATGCAGAAGACCGTGGATTTCAAATGCTAAATAATGACGAGATAGTGACTTCCGTGCAAGAAGAATCCGACCCTGTCGAAGATGAAACGGATGAAGACGAGGACAACAACAACGAAAGTAGCAAGGGACCATCAAATGCTGACGCATTTCTGCGTTAAAGACAGCTATGGAATGGTACGAACAAAAATCAGAGCGCTGTCCTACTCAACAACTGCTACTGAAGAGAATCAGGAACCTTGCATTGGAAAAAAGAATGTGTACAATGGTACAGCGAAAAATAAGTGAATATTTTCCCCAATCAAGGTAAATCTGGGAGATTTTGCACCTATTTTGCTTTTTCTTCAAGCACGTTTCCCGCATGTGATGATTTTCAATATTTGGAAAGTGTCCAGTATCATATACTGCTTGGATCACATTCGGTTTTCGGTTATCCGAACAATCGCGTATCCTAATGGTGTCCGTTCCCAATTGATTCGGATAAACGTCGTTCTACTGTTATACACTTATAAATATATTAGTACTGCGCAATATGAATTTTATAATTAATTTATCAATACTGAGATAAGAAAAAGTTAAAAATTACAAGTCACCCCATGGGCTCGTATATAAAATTATATGAAAAAGCTAACACTTATCTTGACAATTTGTATGGTTTATAATTCATCATCCCCTAAATGCCGATTAAAAATTACGGGATTCGCTCCCCAATGGCACCATTTAATATGAACTTATGTGGCTTCTTGGGCAGAAGGGAGGGGGGTAGAAAAGTAATGTGTAAGAAAATCCTTCGCAAAGTCTGTCAAGATCATTTTATTGCATTCCAAAGCTTTCGCAATAATGTAATATACAGCAGTTCACAGAAAAGATTGTATTTCGGAAAAACTTGTGCAACGCCCGGGGCAATTAATGCACTGGCTGAGCGAGACGTTTACATACGCTGGTGGCACTTAATAAGTTAAAGTCGTATTGTAGGTTTAGCTTCAAAGTATTGTTTTATTGAATTAAGTAAATTGTTATGGTAGGAGGGGTGATGAAAACTAGGATTGAATATTGGGTCGCAAACACTGAATGTTTGAGAAGTACTGGTTTAGGCGATTCAAAGAAAGCGTTTACAAAAAATGTCCAAATACGAGCAAACAACGATGCTTAGGATAGACTGAATACTGGAGGTAAGCTGCGGGATGAGGTTAGTCATTAATGCAAGTTGACAAAATAGAAAGCCGCATTTTCCCTTTTGAAAAGGATGGAAACTTAAATTTACCCTTCCAACACATGTTTTGCCTTCGATTCTAAGCCACATCCGATTTTCTGTAGCGTTAACACGGGAAAAATAATGCGGCTTAGATTCGAGTAAATACATTATTTTTCAGTGAATATTAATGTTCACCAGATAAAATTATTTCATTTGAAACCGGTGTAAGAACCCGGTTTATTGAATAAAAATAAAAGAACTATAAAATTACATGTGGATAAAAGCTAGACGGAAGAGCAATTAAAACCTATTATATTTGTATTTTTTCCTGTTTAATACATCAGGAAAATTTATGGTCTCCAGTATTAACCATGAATCGTTTTATGAATATACAACCAGTGGCCAGAAAGTTCGGTGAATGAGCCTGTAGAAGTCGCTGCTGTACTAGTAGAATATCAACGCGTCACGCGTGGCGAAGGTCAATATCTGTTTGAACATGTTTATAACTGGCAAGATTCCAAATGCATTTATTCCCTGTTTAACGCTGAGCGCGAAAGGTTAATTGTGGATTATTGCGGTGTACAAAATGGATGCCACACACCGCCTTAGTTGTACGGCAGTTCCTGGCCGCGAATGGAGTTGTGACACTTGATCAACCCCCTTGTTCACCTGATTTGGCACACCTGCAGACTTCTTCCTCTTCGCCAGATTTAAGTTAGCATTGAAGGGAAAGAGATTTACATACATTACAGACATTTAAAGCAACGTGACGGCCGAGCTGAAAGCCATACCAAAAGAACTGTTTCACAGGAGTTTCCAGGACTTATATACTGGTTCCCAACAGTGCATTACCATTCATAGAGATAATTTTGAAGGACAGTAAATTGTATCTGATGTTGTTGTTGTTGTTGTCGCGTCCTTTCCGCAGGGAAGGAAAGAAAGTTGCCATTGCCTGTGAGACAGGTTGGAGTTCTTAACGATAGATGGCGACACCACCTATCGCCACCTCCACAATTTTGGCATGGAGCTGAAGGGGAGGGAAATATTCTCCAGCCCCCTGCACTAGTGGTTTCAGCTGCGACCGCCCACAAGACTTTCGGACCCACTGATTTAGCGAGCACGTACTCCGTCTATACTCGGAATTGTATCTGATGCTGTACAATACTGTTTTTGAAATAAAAATTCATTCACCGAACTTTCTGGCCACAGGTTGTAGTTATAGATAATTAGTTACATTCGTTCGTATGTTCTACAGCAGGTACACTGTCTGCAGGTACACAGAACCCAGGGGTTCCACGAGTCTAAAAAAATAAACGAACTAATAAATGTGTTGGCCAAATTGATTCACGTTCTCTATGAAGTTTGAATAACAACAAGAATTTAAAAAAAAGCTCGGCACTGTCACTAAGAATCTAAATATTTTATTTATACATAATACCTTTATTTTGCAATACTTTAAAAACTTTTATTGTAATATAATAAAAGAATATTAAAACGTTTTTTTAATTATATATACCTTTCTTAATAGATTGGGGATATTTAATTGTTTACTATCTCGGGTTAAACGAGATAGTTTTATACTCGCTAATACATAGACTTGCTAAATAGTTTTCTAATGGAAAATACACTTTTTTGTAATTTTTGAAAAACACCTACAATAAAAGAGAGGGAGCAACTTACGGACATATCAATAGATGGATGTTAAAAATCTAAATTTAAACAAGAACAGCTCCTAAATTGCATGTTGCAAATTTATTCAAAATACAGTAGAATGTCGTTTGTTCGAATCAATTGGGACCGGACACAGTTCCGATACGCGAATGTTCGGATAACCGAAAACCGAATGCGATCCATGCAGTATATAATATTGGATACTATACAAATATTAAAAATCAGCACATGCGGGAAATGTGCTTGAGGAAAAATCCAAATAGGTACAAGATGTCGCAATTTTACCTTGAATGGGGTAAATAATCACTTATTTTTCGTTGTACCCTTGTGCACCTTCGTTTTTTCGCTGCCAGTTCTATGATTCTCTTCACCAGCAGTAGTTGAGTAGGACAGCACTCTCTGATTGTTGTTCGTACCACTCCATAGCTGTCTATAACGCAGTAAACGCATCAGTATTTGTTGGACCCTTGCTATTTTCTTTGTTGTTGTCCTCGTCTTCATCCGTTTCAACATCGACAGGGACGAATTCTTCTTGCACGGAATTCTCGTCTATCTCGTCATTATTTAGCATTTGAAATCCACAGTCTTCTGCATCGCATGCCATCCAGGTTTCTACATAAACAAAACACAACCAAAAAGCATGTATACACCCCCTCACTTAGAAACAAACTGATTCAATATCCCGCGCAGATGTTTACCAAATCACACAACTGAAATTCCCCAAATATATCCCTCACCTTGGGTTTTCCGGTCACTTTCGACCTCACAGGAAACAACAGCTGAGCATTGCACTCTTCGAAAAAGTATCCGGTCTTTGGTTCTCATATTTGACACTTCGGATAATAAACGTTCGGATAAACGACGTTCTACTGCACACAGTATTTCTCACACACCTATAAACATTTTAATGTCATTCGAAACAATGTGCATAAATGAAAAATATTTCTCAACCTGAGTGGTTACAAAAACAAAGTGTATAAACATATGGAATCCAGAATATGTAATGCGACTTCGGATAAATTCAATGGACCTATATAATTCAACAGTTTGTTTGAATAAGGGCGCAAGCACATATCCCAGTTACTAAACATAATGCATGGGCAGGCGGCACTTGGATCACAGATTAATATTATTAATGAATAAATTTTATTGCAAGTAGATTAAAATTTTATTGTATATATATATATATACAAATGCAATATTTTTTAAGGTATCTGACTGGTTGCTACAACTGTTTTTTTTTTTTTAAAAGGAGATATGGGGATTTTTTTGATATTTTTAGATTTGTTTAGTGCATTTTAAGAAAAATGTGCTAAAATTAAGAAGAGAAAAAAGAAATTATTATTACTTTAATGGGAAAAAATAGGCAAAAATTGAAAAAAAATAACATAAATGCACTCCATTCTGTACCAAAGTCTCATAAACAAATTTTCAATATTTTCAATCTAATGTGTTGTTATATTATTCATTTTTGAAATGACCTTCAGGATAAGAGATATTATAATATTTACAGAAACTAGAGCACTTTATCTCAGTTATTATATGCAATTGCTTAAAAAACTGTGATTATATTCACATAAGGGACTGTAAGTTTTGTAATAAAACAGTGATTGATAAATCTGAAGGTTGAAATAATTCTACTACTATACAGAACTTACAGAAAAAATTTCAGTTAATTGTGTTCCAAACTTTTTTAGCAATCGCTGTCCCCATTTGAGAATTTTCAAAAAATCCCATTTCGAGTAAAACGCATTTTAAAATATGACATCTTGCTTAAAATAATGGCATCTGCTTTTACGAAAACACTTGTAGTTTTTGTTCTAGTGAACGGAAAATGATAAACTTGGCATTTTTATAACGCTATTAAGATGGTTCATAAAATAAAATCATAAAAAAATTTGTCAATTTTTGGCAAATTCACAATTTAAGAGTAGTCGGGTACCTTAATTGCCGTTTCATAAAGTACCTATAACATGTTGATGTACTTTAAATAGTACTTTAAAGTATGTCCTTCTAAGCGTATGCGTGTAATAGAGTTCCACGAAACTACTTTCAAGTTCTAGTGGTTCCACAAAAACACCTTCTACTTCCAGGGGTTCATGGAGTTGAAAGGTTTGAATACCACTACTCTACAGCTTCGGTAATTCTAAGAATTCTTACATATGGTGATAGAGTATAATTAAACAATGTTAGAAGGCAAAGTCGACGTAAATGTTTCAGAACATTTTTGAATTTACAGAAAGAAAGAAAAATGCTGATATAATAAGTGATGATTATTGGTTGTTAGACCTATGCTTTTCAGTACAGAAGAGCGTCGTTTATCCCAGTCAATTGGGACCGCCCACTGTTCGGATAACCGAAAACCGAATGCGGTCGGACACTAGACGAATATTGAAAATCATCACATGTGGGAAACGTGCTTGAAGAAAAAGCAAAACAGGTGAAACATGTCGTAATTTTACCATTATTGTAGAAAATAATCAATTATTTTTCGCTGCGCCATTGTACACCTTCGTTTTTCGCTGCAAGGTCTCTGGTTCGCTTGAGCAACAGTAGCTGCGTAGGACACTCTGTTAGTCGTACCACTCCATAGCTGTCTTTCACTCAGAAAACGCATCAGCATTTGTTGGACCCTTGCTACTTTCATTGTTGTTGTTGTTGTCCTCGTCTTCATCCGTTTCATCGTCTACAGGGTCGGATTCTTCTTGTACGGAAGTCACAATCACGTCCCCATTTACCATTTGAAATCCACAGTCTTTGCATCGCTCCTCTTTATCCCTTCGCAAAAAAGTTCAACATTTCAAGTTTTGTCTCTATTTTCAAGACGTTGCGCTTCCGTTTTGAATTCGAAGCCATAGCAGTTCACAATTCAACAAAAGAGCACGTATACCCCCTCACTTAGGAACAAACTGACCTAATATTCCACGCAGATGTTTACCAAATCACACAACAGAAATTCCCCAAATATTCCTCACCTTGGGTTTTCTCGTCACTTTTGGCCTCACCTGAAACCACTGTTGAGCATTGTACTGTTCGAAAAAATATTCGTAAGCAGTACATGCAATTGACAAAAAAAATTGGTTCGGATATTTGACGCTCTGGATAATTAATGTTCTGTTAAACGACGCTCTACTATAGATACCTTTGGCGTAACGTATACACCCGCATCGCGAGAGGGCACAGGAATCTAGAGAGGGGGGGGGCTAATATTCTCCGTTACGCCAGGGGTAGATTCAATAGAAAACCTTAACCAACAAAATTAGAACTTGCAAAGGGAAGATAATTTTAAAATCGTTGCTTGTAATTTCATCAATGCTTTTAATAAGAAATTATTGTTATTTGAACACCAACTTTCAAATAACACTGCTCAATATTTTTCTTTATTGAATAACTTCTGAAACAGTGTATTTAAAAATTCGTACGCTAATGAAATAAAGAAACTTATTGAATATCGTGGACTTTGATCTGATGTCACTGTCGATCATGTAGCATAATTAACAACAAGAACAGAAACTTATAGCTGCATCTGATAGCTGTTTTTCAGAATTACAAAACACGAACAAACAATTTCCTGCAAATTTATGCTGACATGAAACTAGAATTTCGTTTTACCGTGAATTAAAATACACCAATGATTTTTGCATCTGCATCAAAAATTAATTTTTTCAATACTTATATTACATCTCCCACTAAAGATATAATATTTTCGTCAATGTGTTATAAGTGCATTAGGATCCACATATGTTCATGAAACTTCTGTTTTCGAAGAGTAAATTAGTGACGAGTTTATCACATCCTTCAATTAATTGATGCTAATTTAGAAAACCATGTAAGAGGAACAACAGAGACTTACACAAGTTAAGTGAAAAGAAAAGCAAACAAATATCTCATTAATCAAAATTTAAGGTTAATTATACTGAAACATAGCATAATAATGAAGTTGTATTATTCTTTTTCCTTTATTATTCACTATAGTGTGGTGCACTAAAATGTTACGCGTCATCAAATTAGCGCGCGAAATCATTTGGTTTGGGCAGGCTGCATTAGACCATTTTAACTCAGGTCATTTATTTTTGTCACCAAATTTGATGACTCAGGAACATTTGAGAACAAAATTTATCGCCTAGATCAATCAACAATATTGGCAGGAGTATTTCTTTGCCTTAAGGACATTTTTTTACCATAATATTCTTTCAGCAAAACGGTTTATCCTTAGTACGTAGCGATTCGGTTGAACACATGGCTTAGAAGTCGGTCATATCCGAATATACATCATTACAAAATCCATATAATTATGTACAGGCCTTTGTAGTGATGCTGCAATTTCTTACTGACCCAACGATATCTTGTGCTGTAAAATCAAACAGGACTTCAGTCTTTGAAGCGATGTTTTGTAGCGCTTGTGTCATAAATGCTGGCGTTTCATGTCTTTTTAATCAAAAATCTTTTGGGGGGGGGGGGTTCTTAACATTTTACGATTTTTAGCTTGCATATGTTGGGCCCTTTTAGTTCGGGGGCCCCGTATCATTGATACGGTATTAGGGACGAATAACGGTCTTCGTTCGGTCACTCACAATGTTGATTCTTTCTCGGATAAAACAATGGACACTCTCCAAACATCCCTGTACAGAGTATATGTATTCTTCTGGCTGGTACACACACACACACACACACACACACACACACACACAAATAAAAGATTTCCAGAAAATTCAATATCCACAGGAAACTGGTTGAGATGACTGCAAATTCAATATTTTTTTTATCTGAAGGGTAAATAATAATGTGGAGAAGGAAAAATAAAGATTTTAATCCTAAGAATTTATTTGGAAGAGTAAAGCATGGAGGTGGAGGTGTTTTTGTGCGAGGTGTCAATCGGCTTCAGGATTAGGTAATTCGGTATTTTTTATGGTATTGTTGATCGTGAGCTTTATTTAAATATTTTTGAAAATAACTTGAAATTATAGGTTCAAAATTTGGGTATTGGAGACGACTTCCCCTTGACTCCAAACGCACTGCTCTCAACATACGCCTCTGATGTCTCTGTAACTGTTTCCGAATTGTGGAAACACTTCTTCAACCAACTGATTTAAGCCCAGCGGAACATATTTAGTGAGAATTTCAAGTTAGAGTAAGCAGACGTGAAGCATAAAATAAAAATGTGAAGCAAAATCGATGATCACAAAAGAATAGAGGAACATAGATGCAGAAATTACAAAACAAAAAAACAAAAAAAAAAGATGAGGTCTATCCCGAGACGCTTAAAAGTTGTTGGGGGTGCTAAAAGATATCCTACTTACTACTAAATTAAGAACGAAATACAATAGTTAAGGTATCGGACTGGTATCTAAAAATGGTACTAAAATTCAAAATTTTAGGGTAGTCGGATACCTTAAGACTACGTTGAAATTTTCTTAAGAGTACAAAGATTTTTGTGACGTAATTTTTTATTGTTAATTTTTCAAAATAATGTTTCTACCGTGTTTTAACCCTTTAAGCGTTCTAAACGCCTTTTTTTCTGCCATCCTGAGATGCTTCAAAAACGCACCACACGTTTTTTCCCGTAAGACCGGGGACTCACCAAAAATGCACCAAACGTGTTTTTTCCTCCTAAAGTAACAGCTTCGAAAGTGTTAGAAACGTTTTTTTCCGAAATCCTTTCCCCCTTTAAAGGCTTAACATCTTGAAGGATAATTAGGGAGGGTTGGGGTGACACAAAGGATTCTGACAGGAAGTTTTATGGCTTGCCCCGTTCTTCCCCTGCAGCAATCGTAAAAAACTGGGAAGAATTTAAAACCTCCAGAGCGTACGGACTATCAGTTAAAGTTTGTAAGTAAACTTGACTTGAAATATTTTTGGGTTTGAATTAAATAAATTCTTTGATGTAGTTTTCACGATCTAAGCATTTTTATAAATCTTTCATTTAAATTACTTTTTAAGTTCCATCACATAAGTAATATAGATGATATACTCACTTTTGATTTAATATTAATTTCAAATTCAACGAATTGGGAAGGAAAAGGGTAGCTTGATAAAATCACATTTTTTTCTTTTCCTCAAAATTCTCAAGTAGAATTAAGTTTTTTTATAATGTATCTCTAAAAATATCTATGATATATCTATATTTAAATTCAAAGTATATATTAAAACAATGAGGATGATTTACAGTTTCGTTTTTCTTATTTTAAATTAATACTTCTAAGTTTTTTTTAAAGGAATTATTTCGTTTGTGTCAAAAATTTATAAAAAAAAAGGTTCAAAATTTAAAACCTGTTAAACTTTTAAAATTCTAAACATGAATAATTTTTAAGTTTCTGTACAACAGAACTTGCAAAAATTTTGTACGCATTGATAAAAATAACAAAAAAAAAAAAACCTATTTAAATCCTTTAGTTTTTCATAATATCAAAGCCAGGTGTTCAGAGTATCTTACATACAATTCCTAGTTTTGTATTGTTTAGATAACGAATTATAATAGAATTTTTAATGTCTGAACTTCAGTTTCCTTCAAAGAGAATGGGAACACAAGCTCAAATTTTTAAGCTTGAATCTTCGGGCAAAGAGAAATGAAAAGCACCTGGACAAATTTACAGTTGACATTTGCGTCAATAAATAAATATAAAGATCCATTTTAAATTCAAGTTAAAAAACTATCTATTTATGCAAAATCTCTTATAATTTAGATTCTATTATAGAGGTTGGCTGAAGAACAAGTAATTAAAATTTGGACATTTTTTGTAATCTTAACCATACAAAACCATGAATTTTATATTAGCTGCACTGAAATTCTGCATTTGAATTTCGAAAAATATATTTATGTAGATATCTCGCGTACGCAGTTGAAAAATATTTACCATAAATACTAATAATTCTTTGAATATTTAAAATTTAAAATTGAATTTTTTATATATTCCACTTCTAATATTTTTTCATTTATTCCGTAAATTTCATACAATTTGGTTGAGTGAGTGAGTGAATATTAACGTCGCTCTGTTCAGCTACACTCGAGAACTTTTGGCGACGAACCTCGTCATTTTGAACCATGGTCAAGTGACGAGATGACACCTGTGCTAGCACCTCTCTCCTTCTCCTAACTACCACACCACAGAGGGACGTTTCAGCTCTTAACAGATTTAACGTGCATCGTACCCCTACACGGCGGGTCTTCAGTGGTAATGGGCTCGAACTCATGATACGCCAGCCACGAGTCCGTTACCTAGAAAAGGTTTACCTGTTTCATTAAAAGATTCTAAAGTGAAGAAAGTGAAAATTATTGCCTTCCAAAAGGGAAAAATGTGTGTTTTGAAGTACAAGGATAAAAAACCCTTGCATATGATTAGCATTTTTCATAACGCTGATATGATGGAAGTGAAAGCTAAGAAACGAGATTCTGTGAAAATGAAACCAAAAGCAGCGGAGTTTTATAATACCACCATGGGTGGTGTTGATAGATCATACCAGTGTCTATCCTACTATCCTGTTGCCCGAAATCAACAAAGGAAATACTACAAGAAGATTTTTTGACATTTGTTAAATCATATTGTGTGGAATTCCTTCACTATCTATAAAAAAAAATGGCGGTATTTTAAATCATATTGGTTTTCGAATGAAACTGATTGAACGATTGATAGAAGAAGGAAGTAGTAATTCCGATTCTCGAAACTTTGTTACCTCTGAAATTTCTGAAAATGTAGTCCGTTTAATTGGAAGGCATAAATGGAAACATGTGCTTCATAATGGCTTCACATGTGGAAAGTGACTCTTCAAGAAAAACAAACCACCACGAAAATGTGTCGTATGCTACCTTAAGAAAAATGACAACGGAAAACGCATTCGAAGAGAAACACGTTTTGAAAGTAAAGACTGTAATGTTGGACTGTGTGCAGCGCCGTGTTTCGAAAAATATCACACTGTGACAGTGCTATAAACGACGTATATCAATCAATCAATGACGTATCTATCAATGTATACAAAATCTTTTTTCTTAAAATTAACGGTTTAAAAATGTTTTGAACAAATATATTTGTTTTTGCCCTCTATATGCATATGTACACTTCTAGCTTCAGTAATGTACAATTGTTTAGATAAACTTTTGGCTTTGTAAAAGGTATTTTGCTTTGACTAAACATTTTATAGCAAATTTTAATAATATTTTGTATACTTCTTTGATAATTTTTGCTATTTATACCTGTTTAAATTATTATTTATAAAAGTTTCTTTGCAATTGTTTGTAAATTGAACAAAACCTTTTCTTACACAATTATGTATATTTGAGGATGAATTCCGATTTATTTTATATTTAGTAAATACAAAAATTTTTGCAAATTGCTTTTTCTTTGCAAATTTATTTATTTTAAAGCATGCATATTTATATAATGAAATTTCAAACAACCCAAATTATGTCGGGCTTTTTCTCCATTAAAGGCTTTCAGGATTTTAGAAATCATCTTGTAATTATTCAATATATATTTAATAAGGAAAAATATTTCCATACATAAATAAATTTTTGGTCCCGTAAGTATATAATTGTTTTTAGCTACAGTTTGTAAAATGTATTGGAATTTGTTGTGGGGCCGGAGTTTTACAAATTATGATTGTTTTTGACTGCACTAAGTTATATATTTATATTTCATTCTTTTTATATTATGAGTAGAAGTCATAAACAGTAAAATTAATTTTTGTTTTATATTCAAATTATGCTATTATATTGATTCTGAAAATAATAAGTTAGTTTGACAAGCCATTATTTAACAATTTTAAAGCATTGAGCATTTTGGAAGTTTTTTAAAACTTTTATAAAATACTAAATAATTAAAAATATTTAATTATTGTAAATGATTTATATTTCTTAGATTATTGGAAACAAAAAGTATAGAATTTAAAATCTATTTCTTTGTTGGATTTTAATAATTATTTTTATAGCTAAACCTGGAAAAACACGAAATTTTTCAAATATTAACTTTAAGATTTTTTAAAAAACATGACTGGAGCTCCCAGTCCTAAATCCATATGAACTTTTATGGATCATATGTTTGGGAGTATTTACAAGATATTTCAAGATTAGAAAAAAAAGCGTTAGGGATTAGAAAACACATTTTCAAAATTAAAAGTCTGAAAAAAACACATTTATAAAATTTGGAAAGGCAAAAACAAAAACTAATAGTGTCTGTAAAGCTCTAATTTTTAATATGTTATTTTCCAACTTATGTTCTACATCCGAACACTACTTGAAATAATTATGACTGAAAATATCTTTTTTAATTCAAAATATTCTTTTAAGCAATGTTAATAACATTTGTTACTTTGATAGATTATTCGGTTTCATCTTAACCTAATATTTTCACAGGAGCTTTAAATACACAAAACATTCATACACACAAAATAATAGTGATATAAAGGTAATCCCGAAATCACCAAGTTTGTAAATGTCAATTTTTTTTCTTCTAAATCGGGGTAGTTTAGCAAGTTTGGGTTTTTTTGGCATGACTTGAAAATACTAAAGTAGTACTATAAAATATTTACTATAATGTAGTTTAGACATCAGGGAAATATTTAGTTCTTTCTACAACATTTGTATTCAGAACATTTACATTTTGAAGTCTAATTGTAACATCTGTGAAAGCTGGATTTTAGATTTATAAATTTCAGTCGCGTATTCCTTCCCTTTCAAATGTTATTTCTCACAGAAGCCTGCTTACATTTTTGTCATGCCATTTCTCAACAGGAAAAAATTAATGAAAACGAAGTAAAAAGCTTTTAAATTATATAAATTATGTGTACAAATAAATATAGTGGTCTTTAAATCAATCTTAATTAAGTAAATGTGAGAGAGCTCAAAAGCTTCAAAACATAGCAAACAGAAATGATTTTAGAAATTAAAATTTCAGTTAATACCCATTTCACAGGAAAAAGTGGCTTGTGTTCAAAAATATTTTCAATTAATTTAATTTAGAATTGCAAAAATACTTTAAAGTGAATTCAAAACTAAAATCAAATCTCAGAAAAATTAAAATTTCTTAAAACCTAATTGGTTTTCAGGTCTTCTGGAATGTATGCTTTGTCTAAGATCCAGCCTAGAACCTAGGCTTTTTTTACAGTTTGAAAGTATCCTAAAATGATAAGAGATATATCCCAGTTCAATTGGAGCAAGCTTTCCAAATATATGGGCCACAAAATTTTTTTAAAAAACCCTGATGTTTTGTTATTATGCCTTAAATTTGGAAAAATTCTCGACACTTAAGAGAATATTATTTAAAAACCAAAAATTATAATCCGTTTTTTCCACATGTGTAATTTTTTTACAAAACTACCCAAAATTTTTAATATAATAATATTTCAAAAGCAAAAGGTAGGGGTTTCTTGCAATATAGAATGAATTATGAGGATGATGAATTTATACTGTTAATATTTAAGAATAAAATAACAATTTGTAAGGTTCTAATCCTGGAATTAAGGATACATCTCTAAATGTTAAAATTGCTTATAAAATTTCTTATATTATTAATTGTCAGTTAATTTTACTTATGTAAAATGTTTTAAGTGTACTGTTTTTAAAATACAAAATTAATCAGTAATGCACACACATCTTTGCAATGACTGAATTGAAAGATGTAGTTACGGATGACAATTTCCCATTTATAAATATATGCGAATATGCATTTAAAGGATGCAGAAAGATGAAAGAAACGGAAAGATGAAAATCAAATCTGAGTAGAAAATGGGAAGAAACGCTTTTGCATTTAACACATTTAAGAAAAATATATTTCCTTATTAAAATTATTGATTGAAAGTGTATTATGTGGTTCCGACACAAATGCTGAAGTGGTGAGAGTATTATTTTATTCTTAGTGCAAGTTGTTATGATGAGATTTGATTTATGCCGAAAAAATTCATTCAACAGAAAAGTATAAATTTAAAGATTAAAATTTGCATAAATTAAAAGTATTAAAATCTCTTTAATGTTACTTTAAATTAAAATATAATAAAATGCAGAAAGCCCAGTTTTATTGTACAAACTTCTTCATCGTATATATAACAGAGGTTCCCAAACTTTTTTGTCTCATAGACCCCTTGCCATGTTTTTCGGTTTCGGGTAGACCCCTGCCTACCTAATATTAAATTTTTGCAAATTTATCAACTTAAATGTCTTTTTGATAATTGGTGCTACTACTTTCAAAAAATTAAATTTTTAACTGTAATGAAGTATAGTTCTGCGTTTAAAACTTAAGAAGCGCACATATAATGAATTAAAGTTAAAACAAAATAACTGAACAATGCTTTTAAAGAGAAGGATGAATCTGGTGTTTCAATACA
>BMAO01012397.1:0-28870 GCA_019973975.1 Trichonephila clavata
CTAGTTACCGCATTAAGTTTGCGATAATCAACCGCAAATCTATACGCCTCCGGATTGTCCAGGGGTAATCCGTTCTTCTTACGACACAATACTACAGGAGATGCGTAAGCAGATTGAATTTGTACGATGGTGCCTTCTCGTAAAATTTTTTCAATATGGTACTCAATGTTGCCTTGCTTAAGGGGTCTCAGGGGTGTTAAAAATGTTTCGAGAGCACAAAATATGAACAATTTTCGACTAGAAATAATTCTTTGAGGTTAAAATGAAATAATTTGATTATTTTACACATTTTTTATAAAGGAATAAAGTTTCAAAAAAGTATAAAATGTCTAAAATATAATCATAATTTTAAAAATAATAAGCACATAAATATAAGAAAATTTTTTGTAAGAAACAAATAGTAAGTTTTACGACGCGCATGATATTTTCTGAAATAATAATTCTAATTACTAGCAATAAGTTGATTTATAAAGTCAAATATATCCTTATTAGATGGTAGCGATTAGATATAAAAAGAATAAAAAATAATATTTTTTAAAAATAAAAAAAGTACATTTTTCAAAAAATTTTCAAAAAATTTAATTTTTTTGAAATGTTTCAAAAAATTACAAATATGTAATACTATAAATAGCTAGGATTCAAAGATTATGATAGAGTTTATAATTCTGTAAAGTTTTATGCATCAAAGTATGATAGTTTTTGAAACGCAAGGCGCGTAAGTGAAAAAAACACAAACGGAGAAAAAAGGCTTTAAAGTTTTAAATTGAATTTGAGAAAATAAATTTTAAAATTTACATGCTAAAATGCTCCAGGATCATAGGATATGCCTTCCTGTTGCTCAAACAGCTCAATTTCTGTACTCTTTTTAAATTTTATCTCTCCAAGCTTCAAACGATGACGTTGAGCTCCTCTTTTTTGACGTAAAGATTCGACGATTGTCACGTTCAGCCAGGGACACACAAACATTTTTGTTAATTTTTAAGCCAAATTTCTCTAAAATAGTAATAAGTATTTGATTTCCATCATTAAAAATGCTGGTTGCTAGATTTGCAGCAATCTCTGCAATCTGAAGGCTAGAATCAATCGTCTTCGAACAAAACTTCCAGATTAATGAATTTAAACTTTCATTAGGATTCTGTGTCTTACCTCCTAAGCATTTCTTCAGGAGTGCCAGATGAGATAAGTCTGCAAATACAGGCTTAATTACATCTCGAACAGCTTTCGCAACTGAGGTTTTGTGTTTATAATTTTGTAAATTATTATTAATTGCGGCATTATACTTACACTATGTATTTGGATTTGTAGGACAAAATCAGTGCATCGGTTCATCATCGGTGCTGCAAGAATGACCCCAAACAGCCCAAATGGCTTTCCGCATTTCCTTTACACTAGTAGAATTGCATCGAATAGCATTACCATAGTAATGCGCAAGCTTATCAATTAAACTATCAGTTAACCTACCTTTACAGCCTATAGTTTTACCATCAGATAATTTCTTCTTACCATATACTAATTTAAGCTTCCTAAGCCTTGTACCCATTCTCTTTTGCACATGGCCTACACATTCTATTTTCTGAATAAGATGGCATCGCCGTATGGATTGTTTTCAGAAAGGGCATTGAATGTTTTTGTGTCGCCATCTCCTATGTAGTTCGAATATTTCAGGTTGTGAAGCTTTTCTGATCGATTAAAAATCCTCAACATCCCGTCAACCTCCATCTTACCAGCAGAGCCAGAATAATTTTTCTACGTGAAATCTTATGCGCTCTTTTCCATTTATTGTACTTGATACCAAACTTTACCCCTTTATAACTGTCGCTTCATTTGCAAAATGAGGACAACACTTCCCGATCCAAAACCTTACCTGTTTCGGCCCCATTAGAGTACATACTCCAATCAACGATGAATGTCCTCTCGTCTTCCAGGTCCCATCACCACTTATCGTTAAAATGTTATCAGGTAACGAAGAATTTTCTTCGACAGCTGCCCTGTTCATGCTTTCTTCGGCGACTTCCTTCATAACAAGTGAAAGTTTATTATTAATAACATCATATGATTTTTGTTCAACAGGATTAGGAAGACTCATTACAGAACAAAAGGTTTTTAATGACTCTAAACCTTGACCTATGCATCTCATTGCTAAAATAGATCTTCTGTTAATTTCTGGAGCATTATTTTTATTCCCAATGTTTTCACAGCTTGAAAAAGTACAAATACTCCCACAGTTTTTACAATGTATTTCAAAATTCGAACATAAACCACAAGTGGATTTTTCATTAATTGTTAATGGTTTATGACATTTTAAACAGCATGATACTGACAAAATAGAGCTAAAGGTTGAAATAAAATCAAAAATACGATATTCTTTGAAGTTTTCACTTACCTTAACAAGATTTCACTTTAATGAAGTCTGAATTCCTGAAAGTTTTTTTACTAGAAGCATTTTTCATTTCGGCACACTTACTTGTACTTTTCAATTCTGCACACTTCCTCGTATCTTTCATATCTGTAACATGTGAGTCACTTACCTTTAAATATTTATTTCCTCTAAATCTTTTGTTGGGGCGATTGCCCAACGATTTTTTCAGAATAAAACAACACATATCTTTGATTTAGATAAGCGTTTTAAAAAAACGTGTACTAAAGTAAACACAACAGAATCCAAACACGGCAGAATGAATGTGTTGAGTTGCAGGCTTCCTTCTGATCAACTCAAGCGCTTAAAATATTTCATGAGGCTTATTAAAAACAGAAAAATGAAAGGTATGCATAAATTTAACAATAAATGGGCGTGGCATCTGTCCATTTAAAAGTTGTTATGACTAAATTGCTGTTTGCAATTTTTTGAATAACTTTCGAAGTTTTTAGAGTATTGTCACGTGGTTAATATCAAAATGTTCAGAAAAAAATGAAGAACAAGATATATTTTTTTCGAAAATTCGAAAAAAAAAATTGTTAACACCCCTCAGACCCCTTAACCCTGTCATACTTATACGGTCTGGATACTACAGGAGCGCTATCACCCGTATCAATTTCATGATATAATACATGAGTAAGTCCCAGTTTTTTATGGTAATCTTCGAGTTTCTAATAAAATCGATACCTAAAATGCAGGGTTTTCTAGATCCTCTAATATATGAAAATCCCAATTTTTCTTGAATTCTCTTATTCGTATCTCTAATTCTACCGTCCCTACATTGTTACAACAGACACCCTGAGCCATTATAACTTTTGCGTTTGATTTTTTAACTGGCTTATAAGAAAAATATGCCCAATACGTTTCCTCAGAGATGAACGAGTACTCGGCCCCAGTATTCCATAATGCCTTAGTGAAGATATCATTCACTAAAATGGGCACGTACGGAAGTTCTACAGGGGACATCCGTAAAGCACAATCCCTTAAAGGAGGTTTCTCATCAACATGCGATCGAACTTGATTTCGAAAGCTTAAAAAGTTCAAATTCTTATGACTACCTCTATTCCAATAATTATTCAACCCCCGTTCAAAATTATCACTCGGACCCCTATTCCTAAACTGGTTTCGTCCACCACTATTTTTGAATCCGTGATCATTCCTATCAATGCGGTTCCTTTTCTCGAACCCTTGATTATCATGGTACCTCTGGGGTCTAGTCTCATAGGAAGTTCTATAACCTAGTCTCCTATCATTTTGACGTTCGACTACTGCTGTATCTCTCCAATATCTACTTGTACGACCTTCGGTAGACCTCCTACTTATATCCCAAGCTCGTCGTTCACTATTATTATTACTCGAACCCGGATTGTCTCTCCTCAAATATCATCATCGTACTTCGTTATCATCTGAAGTAAATGCAATTGAGTAGTTGGATTTCTAATATCTATGTATTCCATCAATTGTGGTTCCAAACGGGCAATAATGTGGTCGATTAAATTGGTTTCCGACATATTTAGTCCGAACCTTTTGTGTATTTTGAGCAGGTCATAGATAAAATCAGAAGGAGCCTGACCGTGACCCTGATACGATGAATAGAGAACCTGACTTCCAATTCAGTCTTATTCCTAACCACCGATAAATTTTCTGTCAAAGCTTCTTTTAATTGCGCAAAATCCGTAGCATTCCCTTTCACTATCGAAGACCCGAAAACTTCATACCAGTCCAGCGCACTTCCTCTGAGTCGCCCTTTGAGATAAAAACATTCCAAATTGTTAGGTATCTCATAAATTTTAACATTGCTGTCTATATATTCCAAAAATTCCGCTATATTCTCAACTCCGGAAAAACAAATATCAGGCAAGAGCCTAAAATTGGTTCCGACTCCCATCTCGGGGTAAAGGGAGATATGTCCTGAGGACAAACCAGTTGGGTGCCATTGGGGTTGCTGGGTCCTATTTTGGACCCCGCTCACTCCGCCCGGCACGTCTCTAAGTGTGGGAGGAAACATATCATCACCAACCAATGTCATTACAACAAATATATTTTTTCATGACTGACAAAAACTTAAACACAATCACAAGTTTAATTATAAGAAAAAACCCAGGAGTGATTCCCTAATACGTCGATTTATCCTATTACTCAATTCTAATTTTCCATTCTACCAGAATGGTCAAGGAGACGAACACTTGCTAACATCAGGTCGGCACTGAATCTATTATCTTCAATGGTCACTCTAACAATTTACTCTTATAATTTATATCAATTAAACGCGCGCTAAGTTCGTGAAGTAATTCTCCGACGATTCTTACATGACCTCTTGGCAACTCCTTTTTCCACATTTACAAAATCTATAGACTTTATATAATCGAACTAATTAACATATAACTATCTCGTGTTTTTCCTGAAAGGCTGTGAAATAGTATAAATGCTAGCCCCAATGTTTCCAAGAGGACTAGTACTGAAATCTCGCGAATAGCCCCGTCACAACCTTTGATATGGAGCTGAAGTCATTGATATCCAAGTTTGGTTCTTCATTCTGGGATTTACTCGAATATATATTGATATGCATTTAACTCTTCTTTCTTCATTTGTAGTCTCCTGAGATAATCTTTCTTTCTTCGACCAGTTTAATTTAGATAATGTCAGTCAATGTGGTCCATGCCGGAATCCTGAATTTTTCATCAATTCTTCTGCACTGCAACCCCTAGAAATTATATCTGCAGGGTTTTGTTCTCCTGATACAAATCTCCAGTTCTGTGGGTTTGTTAAATTTTGAATTTCATGAACCCGATTGGAAACAAACGGTTTCCACTGTTTCGCACAGCCACGTATCCAACTAAGTGCTGCAGTCGAATCTGAAAACAGTATGTAATTATTGGTTATCTTAAATACCTTCCTCAATGTCTTTAGTAAACGAGTTCATATTAAAGTTGCAAGCAACTCCAGGCTTCGTAAATTCAACTTCTTTAGCGGAGCAACACGTGCCTTCGAAGAAACAAAGTTCACATGAAAATCTGAATTTTCTTTGTAGCGAATGTATGCAATAGCACCATAAGCCCTTTCACTTGCACCACAAAATATTACAATTTGATATTCATTAAACTCTTCATTAGTTTTATCTATTTTAAAATAATACCTTGGAATGGATAGATTTACCAATGAGTGAACCTCCTTACACCATTTTTTTCCATTTAGTTCTCGAATTTTTTCCAAACTCTTCAGCCCAATCAAATCCCCCTTCCCAAATTTCCTGAAGAAGAATTTTAATTCTAATCGTGAATGCAGCTATATATGTTATAGGATCAAATATATATATATATATATATATAATTTAGATGAGATACACAAAACACTTCTTTTTGTATTTTAACTTTTTTTTAATGAATCAATAAGAGATGGCAAGTCTAATTTAAATTCATCAGTTAAAGTGTTCCAAATTAATCCTAAAACTTTTATGGGTAATGCTTCATTATGAGTTTGTTTTTTAAATTTACTTTCTTCCCAATTTTGACTTAACTCTATAGAATTTGTTTTCCATTTGCTAAGATTCATATTTGCATCTTTTAAAATTAATTTAGCATGTTTAGACAACTCTAATGCTTCATTAACTGTATTTGTTCCTGTTATTAAATCATCTACATATAAGTATTCATTTAAAACCTTATGTGCTAAAGGATGCGATATTTCGTAATTCTTTATGTGGTGTTTTATGGTTGCTGCTAAGAGAAAAAGTGAAGATTTTACACTGAAAGTAACTGTTTTGTTTCTATGAATTTTTAAATTATTTGCAGGAAACTTATCTGACCAAAGAAATCTTTGACAATACCTATCTTCTTCAACTAAAACTATTTGAAGGAAAGCCTTTAACACATCGGAAACTAATCCTATTCTAAAGTTTCTAAATTTTAAAAGTAAAATGAATAGATTTGGATTAAGATTAGGTCCTGCCTTTAAATTATCATTTAACGAGAAACAATTTTTCTCTTTTGACGAAGCGTCAAATACTAAATGTTTCTTTATCTTTTCTGATTATGGGATGACACGGCATATAATAAATATGATTTGTTTTAAATTTTCAGTATTTACTGATTCTATAATTCCATCTTTTAGCTGACTATCTAAAACACTAGTATACAAAGAATTATCTTTCCTAAACCGTGATGCTAAACCCTTTAACCTATTTTTTGCCAAATTAAAATTACTAGTTATATTTACTTCATCCTTAAAAGGCAATTTAACCTCATATCTACCATTTTTAAATTTTATATTTTGTTCAAATTGTTTTAATGTTTCTTCCTCAGTTGATTCCCTTTCGCTGTTGTCCGTTATACCGAAATTGTAAATTTCCCAAATTTTGCGCATTTGAGAAATAATATCTTCCAATGAATAACTTTCCGAATTGCAATTTGATTGGTGTTCACAAAAACACAAATTTCCTACAATAGAGTCCATATTTTTTCTTAAATTATTATTCCCCGTTAATGTCCACCCAAATATTGTTTCAACACAAAATAGATTTTTATTTATCCTTTTAATACAACCAGTATGAAACTGCCGATAAAGATCCGCTCCTATTAAAACATTAACCCTCTGAGTGGTTGAGGCTCTAATTGAAACTCATTCCAAAAGTGGTCTACTTTTTCAAAGCTTGCGGTAGCGAAATGGTTCATGTTTACTCTTTTGAACTGCTTCGAAAATGCACCACAGTTTTATGCCTTTCCCCTTTTAAGATACGGAAGGTCTACAAGCGCTTTTGTAGGGGACGATTTTATTGCTTTTTCGGTTTATGTGTTGTTGGAAAGGGGATATTTCTCATTCATAGATGTTGCTTTGGGAGAATATTGTGTGATGAATGAGGAATCTCCACATCACGGTGAACAGAAACCATCCAATTTGTTGAACCGTCGTAACAAGCAAATAAAGGATAAAAAATAAAGATTTACAGAAATGGCCAGTTAAAAGTTGAAAAATATTTCTTAAAAGCGAAAGAAAATTAATTTTTCTCCTATTAATTTTTAAAACTTCAAAAATTTAAAAAAAAACATTTTGATTTTGATATTACGATTTGAGCAAGACAGAAGCAACCTGTAATCATTGTTGAATATTAGATTAAGAAAACGCAAGCCCATTTTCCTGTTCTTTCTTCCTTTTTTTTTAAAAAAAAATTATGAGGTAAACAAGTAAAAGTGATCATCTTTTTTAAAAAACAAAATGAGAATAAATGTAGTATCATTATATACCAGTGATTCCCAAAAGGGGTCTATTACGACCTGCAAGAGGTCCACGCGAGTAAAAAATAATTTTGGGGTTCATCAGGTTTAAATGGGGGTCTATGATGGAGGTTCTCATTAAACCAAATCATGACGGTAATCTTTAAAAATTTGATCCAGTGGGAACCAGATTTTACCAATTTAATAAGGTTAGTTTAACAACATAAAAGGTGACTACCATACCAGGTGACAACATACATTTTATTAATACAAGGAGTATTTCAGCATTTCTTTCCAAATTTAAGCTAAAGAAGTTGTGACGGGGCTATCCGCGAGAATCTATTAATAATCCTCTTGGGTAACTTTAGGCCCAGCATTTATTCTATTTCAAAACCTGTTCGGGAAAAACAAGAGATAGTTATATGCTAATTAGTTCGACTATATAAAGTCCAGTTTTCGTAAACGTTAAAGAGAAGGAGTTGCCTAGTTGTACGTAAGTATCGAAGGAAAATTACTTCAACAAGCTTAGCGCGCATTTGATAGTATTTGATATTTATAAAGTAAAGTATTAGATTATTCATTAAAGGAATCAAAGGAATTAGATTTAGTACCGACCAGAGGTTAGCAAGAGCTCGTCTCCTTGTCAATTCTGATAGCTTAGATTACTTAGACGGGAATATTAGATTTGAATGTTAGATTTGAGTATCGGATTTGAGTATCGGATTTGAGTATTAGGATTTAATATAGGTATTAGGCAATCACTCCGAGGTTTCCACTTATAATTGAACTTGTGATTGTCTTTGTCTGTCTTGAATAAATAATTGTTGCTATGGCTTTTGTTGGTGATGATTTGTTTCCTCCTACACTTAAAGGCCCGTCGGGCGATGTGAGCTCAGTCCAAAATAGGACTGGGACACTACAATGGCACCCAAAGGGTTTGTCCTCAGGACATATCTCCCGTAACCCCGAGATGGAAGTCGGGTCCAATTTTCAGCTCTTGACTGATATTTGTTTCTCTGGAGTTGAAAATATTGAAGAATTCCTTGAATATATTGATAGTAATGTTAAGTTTTACGAGATACCTAACAATTTGGCACGTGCTTATCTTAAAGGGCGTCTCCGAGTTCGAGCCTTGGACTGGTATGACGTCTTTGGATCTTCGATACTGAAATGTAATGCTACGGATTTCGAGAAATTGAAAGAGGCTTTGACAGCAAATTTCCCAGTGTTTAGGAATAAGACTGAATTGCAAGTCAGGTTCTATTCGTCGTATCAAGGTCAAGGTCAGGCTCCTTCGGATTTCATTAATTACCTCCTCAAAATACATAAAAGATTGGGATTAAGTATGTCGGAAAATAATTTGATCGAGCATATTGTTGCTCTTTTGGAACCAAAATTGATGGAATATATAGAGATTAGAAATCCAACTACTCAATTGCATTTACTTCAGATGATCTCAAAGTACGAGGACAGATATTTGAGGAGAGACAATCCGGGTTCGAGCAATAATAATAGTGAAATACGAGCTTGTGATATGAATAGGAGGTCTACAGAAGGTCGTACAAATAAAAATTGTAGAGATACTTGGGTAGTCGAAGGTCAAAATGATAGGAGACAGGGTTATAGAACTTCCTATGAGACGGAACCCCAGAGGAACCAAGATAATGAAGGGATCGAGAACAGGAACCGTATTAGGAATGATCACGGATTCGAGAATAGTGGTGGACCAGGTCAATATAGAAATAGGGGTCCGAGTGATAATTTTAACGGGTTCGAATAATCGATGCAATATGGATTGTCATAAAAATTTAAACTTGTTAAGCGTTCGAAATCAAGATCGATCGCATGTTGATGAGAAACCTCCTATAAGGTTTTCTGCTTTAAGGATGTCGCTTGTAGAACTCCCGTATGTGACAATTTTAGTGAACGGCATCTTCACTAAGGCATTATGGGATACTGGAGCCGAAAAATCGTTCATCACAGAAGAAACGTATCAGATATATTTTTCGTATAAGCCAATAAAAAAGCAAATACAAAAGTTATATCGGCTCAAGGCACCTGTTGCAACAATGTAGGGTCGATAGAATTAGAAATACGAATTAGAGAATTCAGAAAAAAATGGGATTTTCACATATTAGCGGATCTCGAATATCCATGCATTTTAGGTATCGATTTTTTTTAGAAACTCGAAGATTACCATGAATTTCGAGGAAAAGTCATTAGCGATTCCGGATTCGCATATCGAAGCAATAAAACGCGTTGAGGAGAATATAGAAATTGATTTTTTAATACAAAAATCGTGGAAAATTTTGAGGATAGCAATATAACTTGTGCAGTAATTAGAGATTTGGTAATTTCGTCAAGGGAGCAATTGATAGCTGAACAAAAGCAGGTACCCGAGCTGGGTCATATTTATCGCTACTTACAAAACCCCGATGACAGTTCAGTAAATGCGGGGGTCTGTGGGAACTGGTCCCAGGATTTCAAAATCATCAATGGATTGTTATTTTATGCGAAGTACGCATCCTCTCTCGGAGAAATGAGAGTATATATTCCAAAGTCAATGCGAGGTGCGAAAATGCACGGATTTCATGATAAGCCTATGGCTGGAAACCTCGGAATACGGAAAAAAATTTATGCGTGAAGGATGCTTGTTATTTTCCATACATGCGTAGGAGATATATGATTATGTTTGACACGCGAGACGTGCCAAAAATTTAAATATAAGAACGCGTTACCGGTCGGTCATTTAATAACGATTGTTACTAATTATCCGAAAGAAATAGTTTCATTAGATTTATTAGGCCCCTACCCAGCATCGAAACCCCAAAGATATCGATATATTTGTGTAATAACGGATCATTTTACGAAGTATTTGGAAATAATACCCCTCAGAAAGGCGTCCGCAAAAAATAATCGCCAATGCCCTGTTCGAAAATTATATTTCGCGATATAGAGCTCCAGTTAAGTTAATCAGTGACAACGGCCCCCATTTTGTTTTCGAAGTTTTTGAACATTTAAGTGATAGATTGCATAGAAAGGATGTCAAAACACTAGTGTATCGACCTCAATCAAATCTAACTGAACGAGTTAATCGCGATTGATTAAAAATGATTGCTTCTTTTTTAAATTATAATCATGAATCCTGGGACAAGTTTCTGAATGAATTCGCGTATGCATTAAGAACGGCAGTTCATGAAACCACGGGAAAGACCCCAGCAGAATTATTTTTGGGCAGGGAACTTATTACCCCGTTTTAAAAACTTGTGATGTCGACGGATGGTACAGAATTTGTGGTTGGGAATATTGATAATTTGTTTGAGGAAGCTAGGCAGAATACAATAAAAAAGCAAGAAAAGTGGCCGAAGTATTATAATAAAAGGAGACGCGAAATTAACAGTAAGGTGGATGATTTAGTGTTGGTCGAAACTCACCCTTTAATTTCAACCAGTAAAAATGTGGTTTCTAAGTTCTGTCCTAAGTTTGATGGTCCTCTTAGAGTTGTGAGTGTTAAAAACCATAATGTTGCAATTTGGAAGGCAGGTAGAAGAATTACAGTTAATATAGATCAGGTTCAAATTTACCATCAGAGAAAAAGCGATGTAGGTTTAGTGGAGGTAGATTGTTCAGTTAGTAGAGGATCCGAGTATCAATCGAGTAGTTTTGAAGATGTTAGATATGGGTTAGATAGGTCACAAGGTTCTAAGAGTAATGAGTCTGGTAGAAGACAGATACAGGAGAGGAATGAAAATTATAGAGTAGGGAATAAAAGTAATCAGAGAGAGACAAAAAGGAGCGGACACGAGCTGACTCAGGTTCGGTGTAAGAGGGCGATCTCTGACTCACTATCCCAGGCGAGACAAGAAAAAATGAAAAACCAACACTCCAGAAGATTGAAAAGAAAACAAGAGTCGCTACCAGAGGAGCCGAGGAGTAAAAGAACTCATACCTACAGAGAAGTCAAGAAACGAAGGCTCCCGTCCTCCTCCTCGTCGAATGTGCAGACAAGGAAGATAAATAAAGTTGAAGATTGCTACAGTAGACAAGTTCCACAAAGAGATTGTCAACAATTACGACGGAGACAACAGAAAAGGTCCAAATTCAGCAATTCCAGAGACGTTAGAGAAGTGCATGGGAAAGCCAGATCAAGATCGCCAATAGGATCATTGCCGGGCCATGAAGGATTCACCCGATCTAGAAGAGATCAAGAAGGACGAGGTCACAACTACAACTTGCGGAGTCGCCGAGATTATAGACCAGACTGCCAGGAGCCATGAGAGAGTCAACCCAGCAGAAGGTCCACATCATTACAGGTGCAGATAGGAGACATTAGAGAAAGAAGAGGAGCAAGATATTTGCCGGGTTGTATTGTTTCATTTATATTTTTACTGACAGGCAGTCGGTTGAATTTTTGTAAGAAGCAAGTCTTACTTTGTTAATGTTTTCTAATGCAAAAGTCTCACTACGTTGAGTGAAATGACCTTTTGTATATTTAAATATATTCTGAATTGTTGAAAGCATATGTATGTTTACATTTGTTTACCTTAAGTAAAGGCTTGGCTAAGCGTGCGAGAATTCATTGTATTGTTTGTTTATATTGAATGTTTTGAAAATTGTATATAATTGTGTATATATAAACATATTTAAGTGTATATTAGTATATACCTGGTTTTTGTGACTCGTTGCGTAGAGAGAGGAAATTAACCATAACACTAACATGGCTGCGGGATTGGAATGTGAGTTTTCCTGAAACCAGATGAAATTTGTAAAGTAATTCACAGTTTATATATGTGTGAATTCAATCTTGTTGTGTGTATAAAGTGTTGAAAAAATCATTTTGTACGTCCACTGATCCAGTTCTCATTCAGGGTGGCTGAACCTGATGTTTTGAAGTTAAAGATATGTAATCCAGGATGCATTTAAAATATCTAAGTTTACGGGTTGTGTACGGCCGGGTTTTTCCCTCCAGTGGGAGGTTTTCCTTGGTCCTCGCCCAAATGGAGTACACCTTATAAAATGAATGTAAAAGTAAAAATCTTGGAGTGAGTAAATTTTGAGCTAGTAGTTTTGAGTGTTTCTTTAGTGTATTGTTCTATAAAGGTAAATTCTAAACTAAAATTTAAGATGTCTAGATAAGTTAAGACTTAAAATTTCAACGTAATTTATATCGGGCCATTAAGACCCTTTTATAAATCCCGTTTTTTTCTTGAAGGGGGGCTGTGACGGGGCTATCCGCGAGAATCTATTGCTAATCCTCTTGGGTAACTTTGGGGCCGGCATTGTTTCTATTTCACAGCGTCTTCGGGAAAAACACGAGATAATTATATGCTAATTAATTCGACTATATAAAGTCTAGATTTCGTAAATGTTAAAGAGAAGGAGTTGCCTAGCTGTACGTAAAGTATCGAAGGAAAATTACTGCAACAAGCTTAGCGCGCATTTGATAGTATTTGATATTTATAAAGTAAAGTATTAGATTAAACATTAAAGGAATCAAAGGAATTAGATTTAGTACCGACCTGAGGTTAGCAAGAGTTCGTCTCCTTGTCAATTCTGATAGCTTAGATTACTTAGACGAGAATATTAGATTTGATGAGTATTAGGATTTAATCTAGGTATTAGGCAATCACTCCGAGGTTTCCACTTATAATTGAACTTGTGATTGTTATTGTCTTTGTCTGTCTTGAATAAACAATTGTTGCTATGGCTTTTATTTGTGATGATATGTTTCCTCCTACACTTAGAGGCGCGTCGGGCGATGTAAGCTCAGTCCAAAATAGGACTGGGACATGACAAAGTATAACATTGAGCGTCACGAATTTTATCAATTTGTCACAGTCTGTCAGGACGTTTTAACCTACGTTTAACATTTAAATACCCTTACTCAGATTTTGAAACTAAGTTTGAGATCATTTTTTATAGTAATACAGCAGTAGACAATGATTTCAAATAGTCACTTTGAAAAAAAATGCGTCATATTGCAATAGGAACTGATTAGAATAGGTCCTAATGAAGATCTTACAGAAACGGATGTCAATAATTTTGGCTTTAAAAAGACATGCCTCATATTTGTCACAAATTATGGAATATCATGAGAAAATTTTTAAATGTGTTTTTTCTTGTGAGAGGGAGTTTCACTGAGTTTGCCAATCTCAAAAACAAAAAATAGAAAGGAAAAGAAAGAAAGAAGTGGGCACTTACGAAAAAGGAAGGGTAGGGTTAAACCTGACAAGATTGATATTAAATAATGAAAATTTGTTATTGAAACACCAGATTCATCCATCTCTTTAAAAGCATTTGTTTAATTATTTTGTTTTAATTTTAATTCATTACATGCGCTTCTTAAGTTTTGAACGCAGAACTATACTTCATTACATTTAGAAATTTAATTTTTTTAAAATAGTAGCACCAACTATCAAAAAGACATTTAAGTTGATAAATTTGCAAAAATTTAATATTAGGTAGGCAGGGGTCTACCCGAAACCAAAAAAACATGGCAAGGTGTCTATGAGACAAAAAAAGTTTAGGAGCCTCGGTTATATAGGAGGAAGAAGTTTGTGCAATAAGACTGCGTTTTCTGCATTTTATTATATTTTTAATTTAATATAACAGAAAAGAGATTTTTATGAGAATAAAATAATACCCACTACGTCAGCATTTGTGTCGGAACCACATAAAACACTTTCAATCAATAATTTTAATAAGGAAATATATTTTTCTTAAATGCGTTAAATGCGAATGTGTTTCTTTCCATTTTCTATTCAAATTTAATTTTTCATCTCTCCGTTCCTTTAGTATTACATTCTTTAAATGCATATTTGCATATATCTATAAATGGGAAATTGTCATCCATAAATATATCTTTCAATTCAGTCATTGCAAAGATGCATTTTACTGAGTAATTTTATCTTTTAAAAACAGTACACTTAAAACTATTTACATAAGTAAAATTAACTGACAATTAATAATATAAGAAATTTTAACATTTAGAGATTTATCCTTAATATCAGGATTAGAACCTTACAAATTGTTATTTTATTCTTAAATATTAACAGTATAAATTCTTTATCCTCATAACTCATTCTATATTGCAAGAAAACCATACCTTTTGCTTTTGAAATGTTATTATATTAAAAATTTGTGGTAGTTTTGTAAATAAACTACGCATGTGGAAAATACGGATTATAATTTTTGGTTTTTAAATAATATTCTCTTAAGTGTCAAAATTTTTTCCAAATGTAAGGTATAAGCCTAAAAATAAGAAAATATCGGGTTTTTTGTAAAAAAATTTTGTAGCCTATACATTTCATTTGGAAAGCTTGCTCCAATTGAACTGTACTCTCTCTCCTCTCATATTAGGGTATTTTCAAACTGTAGAAAAAGCCTAGGATCTAGGCTAGATCTTAGACAAAACATATATTCCAGAAGATCTGAAAATTAATTAGGTTTTATGAAATATTAAGTTTTCTGAGATTTGATTTTAATTTTGATTTCACTTTAAAGTAATTTTGCAATTCTAAATTGAATTAATTGAAAATATTTTTGAACACAAGCCACTTTTTTGTGTGAAATGGGTATTGATTGCAATTTTAATTTCTAAAATCATTTCTGTTTGCTCTTGTTTTGAAGTTTTTAATTTCTCTCACATTTACTTAATTAAGATTGATTTAATGACCAATATATTTATTTTACACATAATTTATATAATTTAAAAGCTTTTTACTTTCGCTTATATTTAAGTGTGAAAATCAGCAGCATAAAATACGACCTCGTTCGAATTATCTCGAGTGTGCATATTTGGAACTGTTTAGCGCACTCGAATTAACTCAAGCGCTCACGTTAAGGGTTTATATTGCATTATAAATCCACACGGTTGCTAGTGCTGACTAACCACGTAATTGTGAAACGTGTTTAATTGGCGAGGACGACACCTGACCTGATAACTCCCTCTCCGAACTTCCACACCCTGCCAAAGTGAAGACTTTGAGCCTCGACTGATTTAACGTGTGTCACAGCTCTTTTTGAGAGCAAGGCTTTAGTGGCACCAGGGCTCGAACACTGAACACGAGTTCATGATCATGACCACCATGCTACCGGGGCCGCAAAAGAAAATAGCATTTTTGAAAGAAAGGTACTGGGGAAGTGCATTTAGGAATAATTTTATAACTTAAAGAAAAAGCAAAGCATCAACATTTATCTTAGGAATAATAGTTAATGTACCTTCGTACCCTTAAAACCGCTTTATCCTGTGTATTTTGAAAGTGAATAATTTTCCCTTTTATAGAAACTTACTATAATTATGTCAAATCACTTTCATTTTGCTCTCTAAGGGGATTCCCGAAACAATGCGATTTTTTTAAAACACAAAAATACTTAGGGTTGAATCTAATATAATTCCATACTGAATGGGTGAGACCATTTTTTATCATGTAAATTGTGTTTGGATAGGAGAGGTTTACAGTTAATAAGAACGCTTAAAACAGGCGTCGGCAATCTATGGCTCACGTGTTGCACGTGATACAATTCTCAGTGGCCCTCTGCACTATTCTGCAAATTTGTCAATTTTTAAGTGGATGGAAGTTGATAAATTTGTAATAGACCTTATTTGGCAAACATCTTCAGAATTATGAATATTTACCGAACTACACACGGAAAAATCTGAAAGATAATTCTAAGGATAAATTTACAGCTTTTTTGTAAATTATTGAATGTCATTGTTAGAGAGATTTAATTGTTGAAAAAAGAAAATTACATGTACTCTGATTTCCACTTTCGGCTCTGGATATCAAAGTAAGAACTCTTTCCTCATATGAAAAATATTTCGACTCCGCAAAAGAAATTGTTTAACTACTGAATACTCAAAATCGTGTCAAATTGAAAGTCACGCATTATACCCTTGATTTTGCGATATAAATGCAGAGCGGTGAAAGAGTTAGGTTCGCATTAGAATTTTATTTGTCTTTTTATTTGATTTTAAAGAAGGGAAACACTTATATTTTACTTTTTCTATTTCTTATTTTAATAAATATGTTTAAAACATACAGTGGTGGCAAAAAATCATGAACACACTCATTTTTTAGCGTAATTTTTGTGTTTTACTTCATTTTTCGTTGTGAAATTATCGCACTATCTTAAATATTGTTGTTGATTTTAATGCACTTTTTTATGCTGATTTCAAATCTACTACTAGTTTCTTAATGACTAAAATATTTTTTGTAGTTAAGGTGCCTAAACACAATAATGTGAAATATGTGCAGAATAAAACAATATAGAATAACATAATATGCAAAGAAAAATAACACGAAAATTGACAAATACGGTATATTTAATAAGCATTTTGAAAATTACATTGTTGTCACATGTTAGAAAATCAATATTTTATGGGCCAGCCGTTTGCTTTAGTTACGGCTCTACATCTTTTTGGCATGGAATGCACCACTTTCGAAAGAAGATCTTTCGTGACAATATGGTTGAAGGAAAATATTAAAGCTTCAATTAATTCACGTTTGTTTCAAGGTTTTCTCTTTGAAATTTCATAACTAATTTTAAACCATAAGTTCTCTTTCGGATTAAGGTCGGGAGACTGTCCTGACCAGTTCATTCTATTCACAGTATGGTCTTTCAACCATTTCTGGACTACCTTTGCACGATAACAAGAGGCGTTATCGTCCTGAAAAATCCATGACTGATTCCCAAAAAGATCTTTCGCAGTTGGTAGCAATTTATTTTGTAGTATTTCAATGTAATCCATGGCTTTCACTGTTCCGCTAACGATGAGACGTCTCCCAACACCATGAGAAGACATACAACCCCATACCATCACTTTTGTTGGGTATTTTACTGTTGGCTTCAGACACTGAGGCACACACCTTGCCCACGTCAATTGCCTCTTGTGTTGAAATTCAGTCAGTAATGGTTTTGAGCGCGCTTTACAGCCTCGTAACCCAATTTCCAGCAGTCTTCCTCTAACAGTTCTTGGGCACACACTCCCATTTGATGTCAAAGTCCATTGTTTCAAAATTTGCGAGGAATTAAGCTTTCTGTTTGAAAGTGAAATTCTGTGCAATAACCTGTCTTCACGTAAAGATGTTTTTCTTGGTCGTCCTGATCGCCCCCTGTCCGCAATAAAATTTGTTTCAGAAAATCTTTTCAAAGTTCTCACAACAGTAGAAAGGCAACATGGTACTTAAGCAGCAATTCGGCGCATAGAATAACCTTCTCCCTTCAAATGTATTATTTTGTACCTTTTATTCTCAGGCAGATATGGAAATTCAGCCATAATTCTAATATTTTCCACAAACGTGTGACGGGTGCTTACGCGTTTCACTAACCTTCTCAAATATTCTCTTTAAATGTTTTATTTATTTCAACCAATCTCCACCGGGAGCCAAAAGTGTGACTTATGCAAATGAGATATTTTATATAAGTTCGGGTTTAGTGAGTTATAAAATGAAATGAAAGGGGGAAATGAAATGAAGAATGAAATGAATTGAGAAGTGTTATTTTAAGTGTAAACGTTGTGAGAGTCTACGATACGTTGTAGATAAAATTAGTTAGGGAAAGAACTGAGAGATAGCTGAAATTGAAGCCGCCCATTAAAGGAATCCAGATATTGAAGAAGTAGCTAGACGAACCTGCCATAACAAAAGGTATCAGGTTAGAGTTTGATTTCCCAAATTAAGTATAAGTGTGTAACTATAATTGTACGCGTCGACCGCCGTAGACTCAGTTAAGATTCCGTCGTTCATGATTATCGAATCCTTCTCATACTCCACTGTGTTTTATTGTTCTTAAGGTTGAATAGTATTTGTGTAATCTCTTAATTAAGAAAAGTCAATAAATAAGATTGATTTGTTAATAGAAGTAGTGATTTTATTATGTTACCTCTGATTTAAAATGTTGTGTGAAATAACCATTATATTATAAAAATTTTGCAAAAATACAAAAGAAGAGAGATTATCTTGGCAGTACATGTTTTAAAAGGATTAAGGTTTACGAGAACGAAGTATAAAATAGCCTACATATATTAAGGAGTACGGTTGATTCCCGTGGATATTGCGAACTCGCTATAATGAGTTGGAAATTAATTTTACTATTCGTTGTTACTAAAATAAGGAAAGTTTACATGACTTGTTTTTGTATTTTTTATTTTTATATTTCTTAATGAAAACAACAATTAGGAATGCAACACCTGCCAAAACTGCAGAGCCCCGGATGCTCCTGCCTTATGCCTACTCTGCCCTACCAAGTAAAAATGCCGTCTTCTGTTTTTCAAAATCATGGCATTGCAGATAGCATTTACCATATATTTTGTAAATGTTAGTTTTTTAACTTCTACGTCAATTTGTTAACAGTCTACACTCCTGCAAAGAAGCCTGAATTTAAAACTATAAAAAATTCTTATTATTCCCAACACACAGTGTCATTTATACCTTTTTTTAAAAATAATCTATGAATTCGTTAAACAATTTCTTCTTTGTTATGTTGACTATTTAATATTAAGTACAAAAAAGAGAATAAATTTCTAACTGAAGTTTAAATTATATATTTCAAAAAATGTCATCGATATGCTGATAGCTTTTGCATACCGTCATTTTAGAATCTCTCAGCTATGCTTCTATGTAAAAATCTGTTATATATTCATCAAATGTATTTGGTGGCCGCGGTGGCCAAGTGGTCTAGGCATCGGTTCATGGCTAGCGTGTCATGAGTTCTATCCCAGTACCACTAAAGATCCGCCTTCTAGGGGCTCAAACGTTGTCCCTTTGGTGTGGTGTGGTAGTTTGGAGGAAGAGGTGCCAGCTCAGGAGTCATCCGCGTCACTTGACCATGGTTCAAAATTACGCGGACCGTCGCCAAAAGCCTTCGTGTTGCTAATCAGTGGGCCGTTAATATTCACTCACTCACTCATCAAATGTATCAGCATATTTTTTGCTCATAACATATAGTTTTCAACCAATCTGTGTGGCCGTGGTAGCCTAGTGGTCAAGGTAACGAACTCGTGGCTGGCGCATCATGAGTTCGAGCCCATTACCACTGAAGACCCACCGTGTAGGGGAAAGATGCACGTTAAATCTGTCGAGAGCTGAAACGTCTCTCTGTTGGTGTGGTAGTTAGGAGGAATGGGGGTGCTAGCACAGGTTTCATCCTCGTCACTTGACCATAAGTCAAAATTGCGAGGTTCGTCGCCAAAAGTCATCGAGTAGCTGAATAGTGCGCCATTAACATTCCCTCACTCAACCAAATTGTATAAAATTTACGGAATAAATGACAAAATATTAGAAGTTGAATGCATTAAAAATTGAATTTAATATTTTAAATATCCAAATAATTATTAGTATTTAGGTAACAGAGAGGGTGGTGTCTAGTGGTATGTTGAATGAAAGAGAGACGTTAAAGTTGTAAGAGATTTGATGACATCTACAGGTTATACTTTGCTTTACTTACTCGGGAGAATCAAGCCCACCCAAGGGGTTTCGAGGTGTGAATCGACCCTCCGAGATGAAACTTTATTAAGGAAAAGAAAAAAAGTGTACAAAGTGGTCCCGAAGGAGGGACCCTCCCCACAAAATTCTTGAGAAAAGGGGGGGGAATACAGATGGAAAGCTTTACAATTTTGTATAATATTGCAAATACAAAAAAAAAACACACACCACACAAACACCGACGCTGTCTAACTAATGAGACAGGAAAGACATGAAAAAGTAATAAGAGAAGCGGGAAAACCCCTCCTAAAAGGGAGTTCGAGAAAGGGGAAGAAAAAGATAGCGGCGGTCCAGATATTTTTTTTTGTTACATTTTGGAAAGAGCAATAATAGCCGGTTCAGGAGCGGCAGCAGAGTGGGATCCTGGAAGACGTCCTAAAAGACGCAGGGGGGTGCCAAAGGGGAGGCACCATATCCAATGACCTCCCCTCTCCAAAAGCTTTGCACCCCAAGGCAATGAAAACAACAGAGAGGGAATGCAAACCAGTCATTCAAAAAAGAAGAAAGGGGGGGGGAGGGAGACATTGGCCAAATGACGAGATCCAGCAAATAATCGGGAGAAAACAAAATTAATTTTTTGAAAAAAAAAATGAAAAGGAATAGCAAGAGGAAGGCCAAGAAACAGGAAAAAGGAGGGCTTAAGATAGCCTATCACAAATGGAATTGGAAATCACAAAGCAAGAAATTAATTTATTGTGGATAGTGCGATTATTAGTAACAGAGTTAACCCAAGGGGAAAGAGCATTTGGATTGGGATTAACAAGATGATGATCGGCAGTGAAGGGACAGTGGAAGACGTAATGGTCGGCGTCCCCGGGCGACCCACAAATGCAATTTGGAGAGGAAAGAAGATTGAACCTGTGCAAGTAAGCGGGGAAAGGGCCATGATTAGTTAGAAAATGGACCAGATATTTAGAAATTGGTGGAATGTTAAAGTTAGGATTTTTAAAAAAGCGTTTGACCCTAAGCCCCGTATTGCAATCATTCCAATATGAGGTCCAAGACTCTAGGACAAATTTATTTAAGGAACTAGAGAGATAGGAGCGAGGAGCAGGGACCGAAAACACTTCACCATCATAAACAGCCTTTTTTGCACAAAAATCGGCGTAATCATTATAGATGTTATTGTTATGAGCTTTGACCCAGTAGAGATTGTAATAGTTCCGGAATTGAAACAATTTAAGTTTAATAGAATTGAGATAGCTAGATTTATTTGTAAGATTATTAAGAAAGAGAATAGAGGAGAAACTATCAGTATAAATGTGAATTTTAGTATTATGATGAACTGCCCAACAGACAGAGAGGCCGATGGCAGAGAACTCTGCCTGAAAAACAGAATTGAAATTTTGAATTTTAAAAAGATACGTTTTAAAAGGAAAGCCCCGATAAAAAATACACACGGCGAAACCAACCTCGGAACCGATTTTGGAACCGTCAGTGTACACTTCCCACTCAGATGGGCCATCGAAAGTATTGATAGGGAAGGAAAGAAAATCCGGAGGCACCTGTTGAAGAGAAATATAAGAGTCCAACTTCGAAGCTGGGATAAGACCTGGAAGGAGATCGTTCCTGTTGTTCTAAATTTGGAGCTTAAAGTAGAGAGAGCGAATAATAATATGAATGGAGGGAATCCCTGATAGGATATTAAGAGCATCTGTAGGAGAGGTTTTATAAGCTTTGGTAATTTTTAATAAGTAAATCCTCTGAATGGATTTAAGTTTTTGTATCTGGACAGAGGTCAGGAATCCACCCCATACTCCTGCTCCGTAGGAGATGATTGGTTGTACTACAGAATTATACCAAAGTTTCATTAGAGAAATATGCTGGTGATTGAAATTTTTGGAAACACGATGAAAGTTGGAGGAAATCGAGAGAATCTTATCTTTGATGGAATTTATATGGGGAGTCCAAGATAAGAGATTGTCTATGTGGACACCCAAGTATTTGTATGACTTGGCGATGTGGATGGAATTCAGACCAAATTTAAAAATAGGATTTCTCCTGAAGGTTGAGCTCCCACGAAAGCCACCGCATTGAAGAAAGGGACATCGGAAAACAACAGAAACGGTTTTGGCAGTTGCTATTGACAAATTAAGCTCGGAAAGCTTAGAATAGACTAAACTTAAGATTTTGTTAGTATTATTCTCAAGTTCCCTACGCGAGAGGCTAAAAGAGACTACTGCGAGATCGTCCGCAAAGGCTTGAAGAAGAAACAGTTCAGAGTTCAGAGAAAGAATAGGGTTAAAATAAATATTCAAAAGAGTAGGGGAAAGTACGGACCCCTGTGGGCAACCTTTATAAATTTGTTTTTTAATTGTAAAAGAATTATCAGCCCAAATAATTATCCTGTTAGTGAGGTAAGAGTGAATGAATTTCTGAAAGTGAAGGGGAATATGGAATGAATGAAAAATATTGAAGAGAGTCGACCAATCCAAGTTGTCAAAAGCAGATTTGATATCGATAAACGTGGAAGCAGTATGCTTATGCACCCGTGCATTTTTAATCAGATGCACTAAATTGTCAACAGCCTCAATGCAACTGCGGTTTTCCCTAAAACCAAACTGAGACCCATGGAGAATTTTATTCTCAGACATCCAGAGAAGAAACCTATTAAGAAAAATTCTTTCTAAAATTTTGCCAAGAGGGGATAACAAACAAATGGGACGATAGGAGAGAGCAGACGATGGGTCACGCCCAGGCTTTAGAAGAAATTTAATTTTAGTGTCCTTAAAAATGGAGGGGAAGTGGCTAAATTGGATGCAGAGGTTAAAGAAACGGAAAAGCAAGTTGGGGAAAGAATTATAAAAAGCTTTCCAAATAGCGTAGTCACTGAGATGAATACCCGGGGCTTTACCTCCCCGGAGCTTCCGGAAAACGACGTCAACTTCACTAGGTCTCAGGCCAGGAGGAGGAGAGCTGTTATTGAAGACAGGGGGAATAGAAGGAGATCCTGAAGGAAAATGAGAATCAAGAAGAAGGCTAATCTTACTTTAGAAGGTGGAGGCAGGGTCACCAGTCGAAATCTGATGAAGATTAGTAGGACTGGTTAACTTTCCGAAAGCTGCTTTAAATGTAAACCCAAAATTATTAGAATTAGTTGAACAGAAGGATTCCCAAGCCTTATTCTTGGTGTCAATTATTAATTTTTTATAGTAGGCCCGAAGGGCCTTATACCTGGAATGCATGGAAGCAACCTCGTCGACCGGCAGGCCATGTTTTGTGAGGGAAACAATCCTACGCTTGTATGCGTTAAGTTGATTTCGCTGGATTCTTAGAGAATTGTTCCACCATTTAAAAGAAGGAGTGCTTAAGACCCGGCGCTTTCTAAGGGTTGAGAAGGCAGAGGCTTTTGTAGTGTTTATTAATAAGCAAGCAAAATCGTCCAGTTGTCAAATTGAGGAGATATTAGTTAAGAAAGAATTAAGAAGGTTATAGTGTTTGCGAAAATTAGAAATAAATTTATTCATGCCATATTTGGTTTTAAAGACAAAGTCAGAAAAGGTTAGATCACACCGGAGATGGACACTGATAAAGCTATAGTCGCTAAGAGATTCGGTTGAAAGAATTTCCCAATGCTCAACAAAGGAAGTAAGGTCACAAGATGTGGTGGTGAGATCGGGGTTTCCAACTGCAGACCTTGGACCATGAAACGTTGGCCCCAGCCCTGGAATATTGCAAAGGTGTAAATTGTTGGAGAGCAAGAAATCAGTCAAGATATCCCTCCTCCTGTCAGTGCTCTTATAACCCCAAACAACTGACCTTGCATTGAAGTCCCCGGCTAACAAACAATTCTAACTTATTCTTTTATAGAGATTCAATTGAATAATAGCCTCAGAGAAATCATCGTGAAGGGGAAAGTAGACGTTAATAACAGTAAGGAGAACTTGATTTAATTTAATGTCGACCGACACAGTATGATCGGTTTTCATGCGAAAGTTGCAAATGATATTCTGATTATAACAAACAATGGCACAATTGAGAGAATTCGAAAAGAATTGAGAAGAACCAAGTGGGGAATTTAAGGGAAGTTTAAAACTAGGATAAGGATCCTGGAGGAGAAGTAGATCAAAACCCATCTCCACTGCAACCGAGTGAGCCTGAAGGTGGGCAGATCGGGAGTGATTTGCCTTTAGTTGTAAAATTTTCAGCAGATCTGCCAGAATTAAAAAAGAAAAGGTTTTAACTGAGATGGATAAGAATGCATAAAATAGTTAAATACAGAGATAACATATATGTGCAAAACAATAAAATAGTAATTAAACGAATTAAAAAACATCGATAAAAATACAGTACATATAAAATACATGAAATGATTACATGAGTAAAGAATACTAAGATAAAAAACGACAAGGAGCAAGGCAGTGCAAATTTACAAATAGAAAAAAAAACATTAATAAAAAGAATAAAATATAAAAATTACAATTGCAAATTATATAATGAAAATATACTGAGGAGAAAAATCCTAAGAAAATATACTAACTTATTAAATGAATTGCGATCCAAAGTCAATAAAAGAAAGGGCTCGTTTTTTTGTAATTCATAAACAGGACAAGTTCGATCCTTACAGCTGTGCTTGGGGTCAAAATTGCTTTTGAATTTTTCATTATATTTGACACAGTTAAGGCAGTTTAAGGTACAATTATTGTGATCATATGTATCAGATGCGCCACATTTAAGGCAAACAATTGGGGAAGAGCAATATTTTTTAGAGTGACCAAACAGGCCACACGTAGAACATTGCCTGACAGAAGTGAAGGAGTTAATTTTAACTCTTTCGAAGTTGAGATAAAAGAAACCTGAATTAATTAAATTTTGGTAAATTTTGGGGTCAACTGAAATGACCCAATGGTTAGACCGGGAAGAAGTGATGGAAAAATCAATTTTAAAATTGTTATCATTTAAATTTTCATTTTTTAGCTTAAGGGCATTGTGCAATGATTCCTTGTCATAGGATTTGTCTACATTACGGATAAATACCTGAGGTCTTCTTAAGTGGGACCTCTTAATGTCCAGATGTTGAAGAGCTTCAATGCATTTTAGTTCTTTTTCTAAAAAGTCAACGTCTGAATCCTTTGATAGTTGGATGGAGATTCCATTATTCGAATTGTTACTGATTTTGATAATGGGAATAGGGAAATTTTTGTTGATAAGGCAAGCAGTAACTTTTTTCCTGACTTCTTCAGAGGAGCTGGACCCTGAGCGAGACCTGATGTGAACGGATCGGAGAGGAGCAGGTCGTTCGACCGCAGGCCTGACGACATGAGTGGGGGTTGAAGCAACTTGGGCCTAGGAGATAGGTGGAGGTCCTACTGCTGTTTGAGAAATACTTCCCATGGTGGTGCAGCAGGAATTTATATCCGAAGAACATTTGGAGATAAGTTCCGAATTTGCATCGATTGAGGAAGAGAACTTCTTTAATAAATCGGTCGTTTCTTCAGCTTTATCTCTGAAACCACTGACCAGGCGATCGAAGCATCTCTGAGATTCTTCGAGACGGCCCTCAAGAGAGGAAATTTGTCTCTCCAACGCAGAAACGCATGATTCTCTGGAACTATAAGGATGAGATACCGGATAAACTGTATTTGCCTCTTTGCAAAATACAGAAAAGACTTTAAATATTGGAAGAAGTTGATCAGCAAGACCATTGGCTGAACTTTTCAGTCGCTTATCTTTGGAAGAGGAAACGTAGGCAGAGAGACTGGGCAGATGGCTGACCATTTGGAGAAATAGTTCAGAGTCAGGGGCTGCTGGAAAAAATTCCAGTAGGCTATCGAACGGGGATTCTTCTTTTGCCATAATAATGATTATTAAAAACTGTTAGGGTCACAAATTGAAGCAGCAAGGAGGAACATATCAAAATTCCAACGGCCGATGAAATAGTCAAATCGAGAGAGAGAGAGAAGCGATGGCAAGGACTATATAAAAGCCCTGAATAGAAGGAACACACAGCGAGTGGAGGGGGATAAAAAAAACCCGAGGCAGTTGCGTCACTAGTGAAAAACCGGAATAGGAGCAGAGTAGAAGCACGACCTCTTCGCTCGGTCTCTCTGACCGGAATGACATCTACAGGTTGTTAAACCTGACTAGGCGCGAGCTGCTGGGACAAGGGTAAGTCTATCTTCCTTCTCCCGCTTACATCCGGGGGTTACAGAGAGTGGCGCTGGTGTCGCCTGAGCGTATACAACACTCGTCCATCCTGATGTGGTCAGTCCCCGACCAGGCTGGAAAATATGCAAGTAAAAATTATACAAATATTAACAACTAAAAAGAAAAAAAATTTTAAAAAAGATTAAACAAATTGTTAAAGTTCAAATTTTCTTGAGTATATAGAGAAAAAAAATAAAGTCACTAGTTCTGGAAAGAAAAGTCTTATGGTTATCCCATGGTTTCATCAGATCAGCAGATGTGGATGTCAAATTCGGTCTTCTTGTCTTCCTATTTTCTTTACATCGTACCTGTCGTTTGGACGAACTTTCACGACTTCATATAGGCCAAAATATTTTGGTCGCAATTTCACACCTACTCCAAACTGGGTTTTCTTGATTGCAATTCTGTCACCTTATTTGTATTTTATTGCTTCTTTGCAATGTTTATTGTAGTGTAGTCTACTTTGTTCTTGTAATTTCAGGATATTGGATTTGGCATCTTCTCTCATTTGTTGTTTATTCTGTAAAGATAAATGGAAATTTTCTTCCTCGAGAATGGCTTTGATTTTGATGTCATCTTTATTTTTCATTTTGACGCCTGTTAAAAGTTCAAATGGTGTATTTGTTGGCTATGGAAACAGTGCTGTTAATTATTCTTTGAACTGATGATACGTGTTTATACCATTTATTGGGATCTTCAAATGAAAGCTTGTTAGGACTGGTATTAACGTTGCAAGAATTTTTTCTACCTGACCGTTCCCACGCGGTACACCTGTTGTGATTGAAATAAACTCGATATCTTTATCCTGACAAAATTTCTGAAATTCTGTAGAAGTGAATGCTGTTCCTTTGTCTGAAATTATTCGTCTGGGACTTCCAAAGGTTACTTATTGTAATTTTAATTTGTCTAAAGCATCGTGAGCTGAAGGAGACTTTACAGGATAAATCCACAAAAATTTGGTGAAAGCGTCGATGACAGTAAAGATATATTTGTAATCCTTGTTGGTACTTGGGAGGGGACCCAAAAAGTCAATATGGTAGGTATCAAGTGGAATATCGCCTTTTGGTATGGGATGTAGAAATTCTTCTCGTTTGCCAAATTTTTTGGATGAAAGAATGCAAGGAATACAATTTGCAATAACATTTTCTACAGTCTTACGCATATTTGGGGAAAAGAATTGTTGTTTGACTAAATTTTCAGTTTTGTTGATGCCGAAATGTCCTTTAGAATGTTCAAGTTGTACGATTTGTTTTTGCATTTCAAGTGGAACGACTAGAAGTTCTTGGTCGTTGACAATTTTGTACAGCACATCGTTTTTTAAGGTATAATCAGAGGCTGAAGATGATTGTAATAGTTGTTTGATGCTGGATGTAAACTCATCATTAATTTGTGCTTTTTTTAATTTTTCTGTGTTGTCTCGTTGTATTGTATGAGCATGACTGGATAACGACTGAGCGCGTCAACATGTTGCATTTGTTACCTGGCGTGTGAAGTATTTCGTAATCGAAGTCTTCTAAAAAGAGAGCCCATCGTGCTTATTCTAGGTGGTAAATCTTTCTTTTGACATAGTTTTTTTGAAATGCTTGGCAATCTGTGATTATTTGAAATTTTGTGCCGACGAGGTAGTGTAGAATTTTTTTTAATGCTGTAACTATCGCTAAGACCTCTAACTCGTAGCTGGAGTATTTCTCTTCTTGAGGAGAAGTCTTACGACTCATATAGTGTATTGGATGAAAGTTCTTGATTTGAGTCCATTTGTAGAAGTATAAGCACCAAAACCTTTCGCACTGGCACTCGCAGTGTATTTGTAATGAAGCGTTTTGCTGATACAGATGCAATACAGGTTCCTGAGACAAAATTTGTTTCAAAGAGAAAAAAAGCTTGTTTTTGTATAGGACCAAAGGTGAATGGAACTTTGTCTCGTAAAAGATCGCTTAAAGGTCGTGCGATTGATGCATAGTCCTTAATAAATTTTCTAAAACAGCCTGTTAGTCCTAAAAATGATTGGACATGCCGAGTGTTTTTAGGTGTTTGGAAATTCCATGGACTGCATTTGTTTTAGCTGTTGAAGGACGAATAGTGCCTTCTTCAATAATATGGCCAAGAAAAGTTAATTTCCGCTGAAGAAAATTACACTTTTTAAAAGTTAAACTCTAAACCATAAGTAGCAGCAACATCAAATACCTTTTTAAGCTTTGCAATCCCTTCACATTCATAATTTCCCGGAATTAAAATGTCGTCCATGTATATAATAACAGTGTCGTCTTTTAAGAGATCTTAAAACACAATTTGAATGTATTTTTGAAATAGTGAGGGAGAATTATACAAACCAAAAGGAACTCTATTAAATTGGTATTTTACATTATGTGTTATGAAACTGGTTATTTTGCGGCTATCAGGATCAATTGTGATGTGAAAAAAACTGTTTTTTAAGTCCAGATTTGAAAAGAGTATTGCTCCAGCAGTTGGTCAAAAATGTCTTCAATGAGGGTAGTGGAAATCTTTGTTTAATTGTTTTAGAATTAAGAGCACGAAAAATCAACACAGAGTATTGTTGACTGGTCTTTTTTCTTGACAAGAACTAAAGGTGCGGCAAAATTAGATGACTTGGG